>WYDI02032524.1:0-25462 GCA_009867235.2 Psittacus erithacus | reverse complement strand
CTTGCTCAGTCTAAACATTCTAAGCAGTAGCTACAAACATTGGTGTTATCACCACTGTTCCCAGACCAAAATCAAAACCACAGCACTGCACCAGCTACTAAGAAGGAGAAAAATGATTGCTACTGCTGAACCCAGGACAGCTACCATTAGCATAAATAACAATGTGTATTTATGGGGCTGTGTGCTACTTAATCCAGTGCTTGTACAGACATCTGCTGCGTGCTTTCCCTGTAGCAAGTTCACACTCTGTGTGTGTATAGATATGTGTACCTACATGTTTATATATGCGTGCATCATATATATCTATCTTGACTGATGGAGAAGATAGAGCACCTGGAGTTAACTATTAGTCACAGGATGATTCACAGGTATGGGACTTGCTTTCTGGAGAAACAAAATGGCTTAACGTCAGTATGCAAATACAAATTACAGTGTGCTGAGACAAACAGGCTGGTTTGGTGTTCTCAGGCCTGTTTCTAGTTCTTTGCAAAACACCTTCTGCACTGATTAGATGCACTTCACACTTTTTGTGGTTGTCCTTTAAAGCCATTTTGCAGCCAGAAGCTTTAATTTTTACTACATTGTTTAAAGCAAAAGAGCTAAGTAACAACAAAGTAGTTTCAAAGTAATACTTGGGTGGCTTAGAAGCATGAGCTACCAGCTTCTGCTGCTGCTTTCAAACTATTTATCTGATCTTAATCCTTCAGGCTCAGGTAAGTTTCTTCATGGATTAAACAGCGGGCTTGGTATCTACTCTGATACTTCTAATGCTTTTCTGGGGGCAAGTGTCAGCTGCCTTTCCTTCATAGCTGTTCCACTTAGATTGCTGCTCTCTAGACTTTTACGTCTTGAGCTGGACCTATGTGACATTTTGATTTTACTGCAAGTTTGTTTAACTGTAGGCAAACTTTTTGTACTATTTTTAAAAAAGTCAGAGGATGCCCTCATCCTGTTCCTGCACAGACATTTGTGATTTTTTTCTGTCAAGGTCCCAGGGGAATTGATGAGGTGAGGTGGGAGATTTAGCACTGATTACCCTTAGCAGACATGGTGTGAGTCATTCTGAGGTTTGCACTTCAAGCTTGGCTGTTTGGATTTGTTGTATAGCACTAAGTTCTCAGAAGCTGACAGAAAAGAAGCGATCCCTTCACTCTGGCTGGTGTTTCACCTCCAGCCAGCCCCCATTTCCATGAGCTGCTTCTGTGGGCTGCCTCTAATTGTGTGAAACAGGAGTTCAAGACTGACACTGGTGTCAGCCACATCAGACTTTGCCTCTTGGCTATTACGGCCTCTCTGATGAGACCTACGTGGGAGCCTCAAGGGCAAGAATTTGGATTTGTTCTGCTACAGCAGAATTTCTGGGTACTGCAGCTTTCTTTCTAGTGAGGCAAATTATAGTCATCATATTACCAAGCCTCATATGAGGTGGGGTGAAGACTGCCTACAGCAAGGACTGGCAGCTGGAGGATGCTCAGGGGGTAGTGATGTGCTCTGAGCCCGATACCAGCTGGGTTACTGGAGCTGCTCTTCCTGGAGCAATCTTTGGAACTCAGCTAGAGGCTTTTCCCAGAGGACTGAGCTGAAAGGGATCAGGGAAATCCTCTACAAATATTCCTTCATTTGTTTCTGCTGCTGCATTAAGGGGGAATGCAGCTCCCCATGGAGCTGAACTACCACCACCAACAGCATCTGCATCCACATTGCCCCATAGCGTCAGCATCGCGTAAGTCCTGCCTTGGTCAGCTTTTCGTTGTGACTGTGACTGTGTTGTGATAGCAGTTGTGACTGTGATAGCCAGAGCATAGTTCAAATCAAGTTTTGAATATGCTGAATCTGATCTGACTGGTCAGTGGCTAAATGCTGGCAAGCAGGATTTTGGAGAGCTGTGAAAAATAGGTACTACATGGGTACAAAACAAAAAGATTTATCAGAGAGGGTGTAGCATGGTGGGAAAGAGCAAGCTGTGGGAGGGTGTCAAAGTAATTGCCAGTTCCTTCTTCTTTCCCTCCCCTGAAAGTTCTTTGCTTCACCAGGAGTATGTTGTGGTTTGGGGTTTTTGTTTGTTTGTTTTGTTGTTATTTGCATGGCTGCAGTGTATGTGTTTTGGCTACATCTCTAAGTCACCACTGTCTATTGTAGTTGCGTACCAACATGTGGCTGTCAAGCCTCTGATGTTGCTGTACATACAAAGAAAGTAGTAAGGTGGTGCCCAAGTCTGTGAGCCTGCAACTGATGGAATCGTTCCTAATTTAAACAGATGTTTTGGGAGCAAATTCTTTTCAGTTGCTGTACCAGGAGTGTGCAAGCCTGGCAGACAGAGAACTGTGTGTCTTGGGAGTCTGACAAGGTCTTGGTCAGGCTCACTGTTACAGTGCAGATACTTTTACATATAGGTAAATGTAATGTCAGGGGAATTGAGGCCTGATTTAGGAGTTATTTAGGCTCATGACTTCAAAGTTACTTAGGGTACCTTGTGAAGCTGACGGCAGCTGTGTAGTAGGTCATGCTCATGGTGTTGTTTGATGCCTGAGAAGGAGATTTCAGATGCAATTCCCAGGTTTTCTGGTGAACTACTGGACATCTCAAAGGCAAGTTTGGCAATGGTACTATTGTTCATGCAGGGTGCCTTTACTTTGGGAACAGTGTTGCTGAATTCAAGGGTCAGGTCCAGTTCTTGTTTTTTCAGGAGACTGCCTGCTACCTCTTTTGGAACCATTGGGTAAATTAAATGTTCATGATGCCAAGTGATTTTCAAATAGTAAATCTGTAATTGTTTTTCGGACCTCAGAGTGGGAGTGTTCTGACCTTCTACTCTTTTCTAATCTTAATAGGACTTTACAGAATCCAACCCAAGTTCCAGTGGTTGTGTCTCCTAGCAATCAGCAGCTGCATACTGTAACACTCCAGACAGTGCCTCTTACTACAGTGATTGCCAGCACAGATCCAGCCTCAGCAACAACGTCCCAGAAATTCATTTTACAAGCCATTCCTACTTCACAGCCCATGACGGTCCTTAAAGAAAATGTCATGCTACAGTCTCAGAAGCCAGTCTCACCTCCTTCCTCAATCGTGCTGAGTCCAGCACAAGTTCAGCAGGTGATCACCAGCAGCGTGCAGACAGTTTGCAATGGGGCAGTCAACATGGCTTCGTCTCCATCCTTCAGTGCTGCCACGCCTGTGGTAACATTCTCGCCCAGCAACTCACAGGTAGCTCATCCCTCTGGCACAGTGATCACTTCGGTTATTAAAGCACCAGAAACAAAGCAGAGTGATGTACAAGAGGCAATGAAAGAAGATGACAGTGACAAAGCAAGTGATACTGAGCAGTCGGAGCAGAGATTCCAGCAGCAACAGTTTGTGATGGTGGTGTCCAGTTCAAATGGCTTCCCATCTGATGTGCAAGTGAAGCAAGAAAATGAGCCATTGGAACCCAGTTCATATGAGTAAATTCTTAAAACAAACAAACAAACAAACAAAAGACCCTGTGGATGATTATTTTCATAAATGTGATGGGACCTCTCAGTTATGTATATATATGATTTGATTCTGAAGCAAGATGTTGCAAAGCTCCTTAATTTCTGCAGTTGGTAGAATTCATGCTTTAGAATGGATTTTGATTTTCTGTTAATTGCTAAATGTTATCATATAAATAAAATGACATATTACTCATGTTTCAAAATACAAGCATGAAGGAACATGCTCTTTACGATATGAACACTTTCTCCTGAGGTTGTTGGCCAAAGTTTCAGACTTCTTTCTTATTGTATGTTTTCAGTCTGCTGCCGATTTACATTGCAGTAACATTACTATAACCTTTTCTGTTTAATCCCTACATGTATCACTTAACTTCTGAAGCAACAGTTACTTTTAGTGGGACTTTTTTTTTTCATTCCATGTGTATGAATTTTGTGATCAAGTATTTGTTCCATGCTGGTAAATTACACCAGTTTTAGACTTTGATAACCAGGTATCCTCTTGCATTTTTTGCAGCACAAGCTCTTGTGTGTGCAAAATTGACTATACACTCCTATTGAGAGTATAAGAAACATTTATTCCAGTAATGGACAATACCATGTCTCTATTTTGTATGGAAACATCAGATATATTTAATTACAGAAGCTAACGGCATCACTACAGGTGCAAATGTTTCATGCCATTAGGTGACTATGAAGCTTAACAGTCTTGCTTTCTACTTCAGATTATTTTGTAAGGGGGGAAAGAAATGAAATATATACAATTTATACAGGTATTTGGAGATTAATACTGCTAAGAGTTCTTTTTTTTTTGATTGTAAATAATGTACATTCAATGTCACAGGGAGGTTTTTCAGCTAATTTGTTTCCATACAAATTTTTGATAGATGCAAATAAGATCATTATGTTTAGAGGTCTAATGTTATATGTATTCATATTACAGAGTGAATTTGTATTTAAATACAAATTTTTAAATGATGGAGCCCTCTGAACCTTGGGTCCGTGCCTTTTGTATTTTTAATTGGTTTATTATGAAAATAAATCAAGTGGAAAAACATTTTTCTGTATTTACTCTGCAGTGGTTTACATTATTATAATGTTTTGGCGACCATCATAAATAACCAAACTACACTGAGAAATGGGACAGCATGATTAATCAGTGTGGGTCTGTGGTGGGACAGGTTTTAAACTGACAGAAGGTAGATTTAGATTAGACTTTAGGAAGAAGTTCTTCACTGTGAAAGTGATGAGGCACTGGCTTGGATTGCCCAGAGAAGCTGTGGCTGCCCCATCCCTGGCAGTGTTCAAGGCCAGGTTGGACGGAGCTTGTAGCAACCTGGTCTAGTGAAAGGTGTCCCTGCCTATGGCAGTGTGGTTGCAACTTGCTGAGCTTTAAGGACTCTTCTGACCCAAATCATTCTGTGATTCTATGATTAAATTAATCTAGGAGTTTTATTGATTGGGTGATAAAAATTTAAAGATAAGCTTAAAGGTACTAGAAAAACTAATGGGAGCAGAACTGTGGCAAAGATAGTTTGGCCTAGTTGAATAGAACTTTACAGACTGTATCGAACAAGCAGCTCTCTGCGCTACCTGCCTGGTTTAATTCAGTGTTTCATCACTCTGACTCCCACACAGTCATGCTTTCCACCTGCAGATCCAGCATTTCCATTTCAGGAAGGCTGGCTGTACCCAAACCAGAGCGACTGCTGCCAGCTGACCAGGGGCTGTTTGTCCAGCAGCTCCCTGCAGCTGGGCAGTGCTGGAAATACTGCTAGGAATGCAGGTAAGAGATGTAGAAGTGTTACCTTGTGCAGTCCTCATCCCGAGGGCTGTTCCAGATTGATGAAAACACTAGAGAGAGAGGCTGGGGCTTTAAATCTGACTATAAAATAGGGACTTCTTCCTGTAGAACAAGTATTTCATAATACTCGGAAACCTGAAGTGATAACGCTTGACTGGCATTGGTATTTTGTTCTGCTGATTTACTGGAAATATGAAAATGAAATTGCACTGTAAGGTTACAACTCTGCCAACAGAACTTCTTGCCATGGCTGCAGCTATTACAAAGAGAAAATGGTTTGTTTATGCTTCATTTATGGCAGTTGGCTAAGAGGAGAAAATCTCCAGCAGACAGTGACGTGTCTCCCACAGTAGTGTTGTGTAACGAACAGCAAATGAGAATCACCCTGCTCATGTCCTTAAGGCTCTAGCCTACCAGCTGGGTGCATCTGTATTTTTGGCTCTCCTTAGTACAGCAACCTGGTCTAGTGAGGGGTGTCCCTACCCATGGCAGGGGGGTTAGAACTGGATGAACTTTTAATATCCCTTCCAACCCGAACCATTCCATGGCAACAGAAGGGAGAAGCTGGAGTGAATCACAGGTCAGGGCTCACACTTGGAGTTGAAGCAAGTCTTCCCCTCCCACAGCTGCCTGTGTGCCTGTGGCAGCAGCCAAACAAAACACCGACCGCTGCTGACTCAGAAAGAAAAAATTGAGTCTGCTGCTCTTTCCTGCGTGCGTGTGAGGCTGCAGGGCAGAAAAGGGCCCTTTTTTTACTGAGGTGTTACATGGAAGGGAACCCAGGGAGGAGGTTGTGATAGGACAGGGGGAATGGCTTTAAACTGAAAGAGCGGAGATTTAAATTCGACACTAGGAAGAAACTCTTCCCTGTGAGGGCGGTGAGGCCCTGGCACTGGTTGCCCAGAGAAGATGCAGCTGCCCCATCCCTAGCAGCGCTCAGTGCCAGCCGGGCCGGGGCTTGGAGCAACCCGATCTAGTGGAAGGCGTCCCTGCCCATAGCAGGGGGTTGGAACTGGGTGGGGTTTAAGGTCCCTTCCAACCCAAACCATTCTACGAGATCACGAAGGGGGGAGTCAGCTGCGCCGCGACCGGCAGAGCTCGTCGACAGCGAGCGGCGGATGCAGGCACTCTCCAGGCTGGGGCGGGAGGCGGTATCTACGCTTCCGACGAGCCCGGTGCCTCGGTAGAGGGCCCCCAGTGCGCCGCGCCCACGATCGCCTCAGCTTCACCCCTGCTCCCTTCAGGCTCGCACCCCAAATGGCGGCCGCTCTTTTTTCCCGTGTATGCCTAAACCCCGTCGGGGAAGCCCTGTCCGCGATCCGAGCAACTACAACACAGAAAGACCCACCACGGCGAGAGGAAGAGGCGGGCAGGAAGCTCTGTGACGAAGAGCAACCGTATACTTGCCCCTGCAGCCATGCCGCCCCGCCTCACCGGTAAGGCGCGGGAGGAGCTTGCGGCGCCGGCTCGCCCCTCCGCATCCCGGCAGGCCCTGCGCGGCTGCGGCCTTGGGGCTCGTTACGCGGCGCTTCAGCGACTCCAGAAGTTTCCTGGGGACGGCGGGCGGCATGGCGGTGGCTGCAGCAGCGGCTCCTCCTCGGTGAGCCGCCAACCCTGTCCGGCTTCCTCGCCCCGCGGCCCTTTAGCCCGTCTTCTTACGCCGTTGTGTTTCTTCGGCAGGTTCTCGGACGGGGACATCGACCGGGACCCGAGGGCCGCGGCGCAGGTGAGGGCTGTGTGGGCCGGCGGCGGCTCGGACGGGGTGTTGTGGGGACAGACTGCCCAGGCCTCGGGTGTTTGAGGGTTGCCGAGCCGTCGGTGCTGTGAGGCTGGAGGCGGCCGGGGCTTGCAGCGTGCCCGAGGCGAAGGGGAGTCATGGAGCGTCGTGCGGTCGGTTCCATTGGTGCGACCGCGGGGCTCGCAGTCTCCCCTGGAACTTCTCGTGTGTGGACTGGCTTCGGAGGGGTTCAGAGCAGTTCTGTCAGAGCATTGATGCTACTTGTGCTGCAGAGAGGGAACCCTCACACACAAATGAACTAATTTTCTCTTTGGTAGATGTACATGGTAGTTCAAATAACTAATTTGCGATTTGTGGTTAAAAAAGCTCCAGCCTTATTAGAGACGTTTATTCAGGCTTTACTAGTTCTTTATTCGGCCCTGATCTGTTTTTTTCCACTTCTTGTATCTTGTGGGGACTGGAACTGTGTTTTATTTCATCTCAGCATAAAAAATATACAGTAAGAATAGTCATTCACTGGAGCAACCTCCCCATGGATGCGGTGGAGCCCACATCACTGGGGAGTTTCAAGGCACGAGTGGAAGGAGTGCTGGGTGATGTCCCTCTCCCACGAAGGCTTGGACAGGATGATCTTCCAGGGCCGCTTCCAACCCGGGCTGGCCTATGATCCTGTGCTTGTACCTGCTAACAAGTATTAATGTTCTTTCAAAGGCTATTTTTAACTAAAACAGAGAAGACAGAAGTGAAGGGTGGATAAATGTTTCTATTTAACATACTTGGAAGGGGTGAGGATACAAATAGTCAGTTCTGCTTGGATGGAGTAGGTGGCAGAGGCATAAGATGATACTGAATTATCTTCCCATAAAGAAAATGGTGAAGCTAAATCTTACAGTTCTTTGGGATTTGGAATGTAAAAGTTTTTCAGAAGAGGAATGGCATCTAAAAAGCAATTTGGAATAAGCAGATATATTTGGTACAGTAAAACTAATTTAAGGTCTAAAAAAAAAAAGTGATTTTTCCATTGTAGAGGGGGAAAACTCACCACCAAACACAAAAATCCCCTACATCAAAAGGTTTTTGGAAATGTTAAAGAATACTGTTAGAATATGCAGTTGGGTTTGGGTTTTTTTGCGTTAACATAGTTTCTTTGCTTTTCTAATGTATATTTCAGTTCATTGTACATTCAGTGCTTCAGAACAGTAACACATTGTACAAGCATTACTGAATATCTGATACAGTAATACTGGTGTCACGTGTGTAGCCTTTTCTTTAAGGTACTGAGCCGAGTAGCCAGACTTCTTGACAATCTCTGAACCTGTGAGTCCCATAGTTCAGAGTAGAGTTTAGCTGACTTGGAAGCTTCGATCTACAGGTAGTGTACCACATTTGCCTGATCTTAGGTGTGGTTTTCTAGCTTATGTACTTAATGTTTCTAATCTGGGACACAATACCATATAAATGGAGCTGTGTAACGCTTCCACATCTGACTAGACCTGTGTCCACTTGGCATGGCATTTCTGCACTGTGTCCTCAGGACTTTTTATTCCTTTAACTCCTGGGGAGCATGCTTTGGCTTTCCGCAGCTGGATCTGATCTAGAATCACAGGGTGGTTGAGGTGGAAAGGGACCACTGGGGATCATCTAGTCCAATGTGCTTCTCAAGCATGGTCACCCGGAGCACATGACTCAGGAGTGTGTCCAAATGGCTTCTGAGTATCTCCAGGGAAGAAGACTCTGCAACCTCCTTGGGTAACCTATTCCAACACTTAGTCACCCTCACAGTAAAGTTATTTCTCATGTTCAGGTGGAACTTCCAGTTTTTGAGTTTAGCTCTACACTGGACTTGCTCAGGGGGCTCCATGTTTCTCTTTTACTTGAGAGCCCAGAACTGGACAGAGCACTCCAGATGAGGCCCCGCAAGGGCTTAGTAGAGAGGGAGTACTACCTCCCTCAACCTGCTGGCAGCGCGCTTTCTAGCAGCCTAGGATGCCGTTGGCCTTCTTGGCCACAAGGGCACATGGCTGGCTCAGGAACTGTTGATGTCTACCAGGACCCCAGGTCCTTCTCTGCAGAGCTGCCTTCCAGCAGGTCAGCCCCCGGCTTGTACTGGTGCATGGGGCTATTTTCCCAGTGTGCTAAACCGCATACTTGCCTGTGTTGAATTTAAAAAGGTTCCTCTGCCCATCTCTTCAGCCTCTATAGATCCTTCTGGGTGGCAGCACAGCATTCTGGAGTACTGGCCACTCCTGTCAGTTTTATATCATCAGCAAACTTGCTGAGGGTACCCTCTATCCCTTCAACCAAGTCATTCATGAATTAGTTAATACTGGACCCAGTATCGATGCTTGGGGGCGCCACTAGTTGCAGGTCTACAACTAGACTGTGACTCTGGTCACAGCCCTCATCATCTGTCTTTAAATGCTGTCTGATAAAATTGTGAACTTTTCAATGACTTATTATTTTATGTTGAAAAGATAAGTTACTGTGGGGAGACCAAAAGCACCTTTTAATTCTTATAAACTTACCATTAGCATGGAGGGACCTGAAAGTTCCCAGGGTGTTTAGATGGTCAAATGATAAGGACCTTTAGTGTCAAAATACGTGGAAAACACTTGAATGTTTGTGAGGACAAGGTCTAAGCTTTCTCTAAGTAACTGTTGCTAATATGCATAATCTGGAGTTCCTGGTGCTACTTGAGTATTGGCTGGCTTCTCAGATAGCTTTGTAAGGAGTAACTTCAGCCTGTGTGTGTGAATTAGGTATACTGATATACTGGTTAAAAAACTCAAACCCAAACAACAGAGAGCTGAGTTTCACACTGTTGAAAATGCTTGGGTTTGGTTTGGTTTGCTTTGTTTTCCTGGGGTGAGGGCTGATATAGTTATATCTGCTGGTTCTATTCAGTCCTTCTGTCGTCAGTGTAAATCACAGGGAATAATGTTTGGAGCGAGAGGTGACCTGGCACAGAAGTAACTGCATATGAAGTGCCTGTAAAGTTCAGTGTTAGAGTTAGAGCCCACTTTGTTCTGAGGGTCAAAAGCTGTACTTCATCTTTCAGCACAGCATGAACCCATTTTAATAAGCATGTTACCTTGTATCTCTTGCCTGTGGAATACTTATGGCCATGAACATTTCCAGAATGAAGACTGCTTTTGACTTTAAATCTTAGGGGGGCATTGGTACAATTGGATCAAGTTACAGTTGTGTGCTGCCTGCCACTTTCTTCAGAGACCCACCAGCCATGTAAGCATGGAAGACCAGACTTACATTCCGTATGTATCTAGATGTAGGTTGTGTATCTTATACTGGTAAGAACTTGTGCTACTGCTGAAAGAAGCTCTTCTGGCCACTTTAACTCCTACTTGACATAAACATTGTATGTGACATCTATGAAATGGAGCAAGACATTGATACCAGTTAAAAAGTCCTTCTGCTCTTCCCTTTTCTCTGGCTTGGTGGGGTGGTTTTTACAACTGTGCTGCACTAACATTTTTTTAGGTTTAAAACCTATATTTTAGTACATTCATACTTGCTAGATTCTGAATAGAAGTCTGAGAAGAAGTCAACTTAGCAAACAGTTACTGTACTGTAGCTAGGTACTGTGGTGGCTTTGGAAGACTTCTGTCTTGTAGCAAAGGGGATGAATGTCTTTCACTAATAAGGAGAGAATTGGAGATGCTCTTTCCAGGTGTGTGCATCGTATCACTGTGATTTTATTCTGTTGTGCAAAAGGCATAATTTTTATAATGCGGTTATTTTGGTCTGTATAGCCAGTGATTTCCCGAACAAGGGACTACTTTATGCTTATTTCCATTGTGCAACAGTATTTCCTGTTAGCCCTGTGCCCTATAAGGCTTTTGTTCTCCTGCTTTTGTGTTCATCATAAATCAGAACAATCTCTTATGCTCAGTAATATCATGTAGTGTGGTTTTTCATCACGTGTTACAATGCTCTGAGCATGTTTTCCCCACATGAGTGTTTTGACATATTGCTTGTTGACTGCCAAATTCCTAATACTGCAGTGCTTCCTCAGATCCAGCATACCTGTGTACAAGTGTGCTGAGAATTGTAGGAAGGTCTTTGGAATATTGAGAATCACCTGTGCATTAGAATTCATGTTTAAGGCATTTGAAAGTCCTGTTTCCTTCTCAGTAAGAAACAGGCTCCTTGAGTTTGTTGTAACTGACAGGTTCCTTGTACTTCATACTCTGATGGTTAAGCTTTGTGGGTGGGAACTGAGAAACAGGTAAACACTCATGCCAGTTAGGATATTTTCTTCTGAAATGTCTTTAAGTTGACAGAGTCTGGAACTGTGTTTTTATTCGAAATTCCAAGGTGCTATTTCATGGGGGTTTATGTGTTTTTACAGGAACTGACAACAGCTCTGGAAAAGAATCCAGATGATGCCGAATATTATTGTCAGCGAGCTTATGCTCATATTCTCCTACAGAACTATGCTGGTAACATCTTCAGATACCCCTGAGAATCCTCTTACAAGTGTATTATAACGCTTTACAGAAGACATCTTGAATCTGAAACCAAATAAGAGAAAGTGTTTTCTGTAATGTAATATGCTGCTTTTACAGTTAATGTATAGTTTTATCGCTGTCTTTGATTCCTTTGCTTCTGTAACACTTCCAGTGAATTGGGTACTCTGCAGTTCCAGCTTCCCATTTGATTTTAGCCTAGTATTTTATTGGTAGCATCTTTTTAAGAAGGCTTCTTAGGCAGATTTTAAGCTTTGTTGTAAGCATCTTCCATCCTTACGTTTTTGGTAGAGACTGAATCATATCATGGTGTAAATGTGATAAGTGAATAATGCCTAGGAAAAAGATTAACTGAATAACTGAAGATTTGGTTTATTTTTTTCTTTCCAGTAAAAACCAGACAGATTCACACTTCAGATTTAAGTAGAGGATTTGACTAAATTTAAGTCATGCTGCATCTTAACATAGAGCTCTGCAGCTGAATGAAGGGGTTCGTCCATAGCTGTTGTGAGTAGGTTTAGACACTGATTTGTGTACAAGCTAAGAAAGCTAACGTGGTACACCTTAAAACATTTTCATTACTAAAGGACTCACAGTTTGCTGCTTTTTATAACATGTTATTATGTTCCTCACCTTAAAACTGGCTTCCAACAGATGCAATTGCAGATGCAAAGAAGTCCCTGGAACTCAACCCCAAAAATTCTGTAGCGCTCCTTAGAAAAGGGTATGTATCATATGTTGTACTTTATGAATATTGTGATGTTCTGTAGGGCAATAGGATTTGGAATTGTGGCTTTGTACAAGCTTTTTGCAGCACAGTGAATGAATAAATTCAATGTCATACTACTTGTAACCCATTCATAATAACGCTGTTGTTATAAGAAGCACTTTAGGGTGATTGTCTTAACATCCTAGCCATTTTAAAAACACACCTTTTGGGTGATTTAAAACCTTACATGTGAATTTTAAGCAATATAGTGTGTGAACTAAGGATGTTGTGACTTTCAGAATGTGGAATTGACTGAAAAGTAATCACCTGTGTTTTTTGTTCATGGCAGGTTAGGTGACTATCATATCAAAAACTATGCATCTGCTTTAGAGTCCTTCAGAGAGGGACAGAGGTTGGACAGTAAGTATTAAAATGTCTTGTGTGCACAGTACTTCTTTGCTGATGAGAACAATGTGTTAGTTGAAAATGAAGACCAAGGGTGACTTTTTAACTGTTACTGTTTTTTAAAGGCTAATGAGTTAGGTGCCTGACTTCAGATGTCTGGCATTTGGGAAAGGTGTCAAATCACTGCAGATAAGTGTAAAACTGTTTAAAATGTGTATCAAAGTTCTTGGTTGGGTTTGTGAGTTTTGGTTTGGTTTGTTTTCTGTAAAATGGGGAGTGTTTTCCTGCTTCCTGTAGGTCTTGCAAACGAAAATGGTGTTGCACCAACTGCCATAGGAAACTTTCTGAACAGAGCAGGCTCCTTATACATAGCTGAAATTTTTCTTCTTAAACCATTCGATAGACCAGGCTTTAGAAAGAACATGCAACTTGTTGGGTATTCAGACTGACAGAATGGATTTTTACCTTACATTGCATATCAGTTAATTACAGAAGCATATTTATTATATCTGTTCTTTTTTTTAAGTGTTGGCTTCCCAGATGGACTTGGGCACTATATATTATTGGGAGAAATAGAGCTTTTTAAAAAACTGACTTTATTCTAGAAGCAGGAAAGGAATGGTTTAGTACAGAAAGCTTGGTAGAAGACATAGGGAAGCATAAACCGAAGCGCAGTTGCAAGGTGATTGTGACTCCTTTCTCTTCCCTCCTATCCCCCATTTTAAGTAAACCTTTCTTATTCCTTTCCTTCTGTTCTCAACAGCATAAGGAAATGGTAAGAAAAGCACCTTGAAAGGTTACACAGAGCAAAGCGCACTAGCCTGATAAGTGTTGTCATGATCTCAGGTCTTTCTAGTATGTTGTCTTATTTGTAATGGTCGCTGGGACCTGAAGGTTTAGTGAAAATAAGTGATCTGATTCTCTCATCTAAAATGAGTTTCATGGGAGTGTAAGCTAATTTGTGCTTGTTGCCAAGTCATTATGTGTCCTCCTACTCTTGTAATTGTTTAGCCTCTTCTTTCGATGCATTAAGTCTGCAGAAAGCTATTATTTTTAAAGTATTAAAATACTTCTAATGTGGTAATGGGTTAATGTGTTGAAATGGCCCAGTGAAGGGTCTGAGTGCTGAAGCCAGCAGCAGGGAAGCAGCAAAGCAGTGTTGGGGCACTGGTAATGGTGGTGGCAGGGGTATGTGGTGAAATGGCAGCAAGCGTTAGTTGTCAGCTTAGGCTGCTCTGGAGCAGGAGTTAAAATGCAAGAAGTTCCCTAATGTGCTTTCTCTAAGTTGTGGCAGTTTGGGTAAGTAGGGAGTCTCTGCTAGTTTATATACCAGAAAGACAGGTGTGTCTTTGCAATCTAGCCAAGTTCTCTATTTAGTATCTTCCTGTGAAAGGAAGTGATTCCTTCCAGTGATGTCTGTAGCTTTCGTTACTTGATAGGTGACTTTTCATACATCTCCAAACTCATTACTCCTGAATTTAATTTGATTAATCTGTATTTTTTCATATTCTTGCCTCACTCCAAGCAACCACTGTCAGTTTGAGGCATTTCATGTGCATGGGCTTTGTCACCTTTCTCGTTCGTCAGTTGGAGTAATTCAAAATACAGATTGTACACAAAATCTCCTCAGGCTAGAGCATGTCTTTTTCATTCTGTTTGACCTCACATCTGACTTGTGTTGTAAGGTGCAGCAGCACACAAGGCTGCAGATGTCTTTTCAAATTATTCAGTGCATATCAGGATCCTCTTTGCTAATTCAGAATTCCTAAAATACAGCAGAAGGATTTCCTGTGTTGAATTGCTTGACTCCTGCCTGCTCGAATTTAATTTGCTTTTGTTTTGCTGCTTACCCAGCTGAAGTGTTCCTGAAGCTTCCCAGTCCTTCCTGATTAGTCATCTAATGATAGCTTTCACTCTGCTTCCCATATTTCGTTACAAAATCCTGTGACCCACTGTGAGGTGAGAAGTCTCTCGAAGGCCTTTTTAAAATTAGAGATTTTAGTTGCTTCTTTTCCGTGTATTACCTAATTTGCTGGCAAGTTTATGTCAGGAACAGAATTTGCAGCTCTGTGAAATGTTTGATGGATGCCAGGTGAAAACAATAGTGAGCATAAGCATTTATGGCAAAAGGATTAACTTCAGTTAAACGCAGCTAGTGCAAAACGAGCAAAGAACAGAGGGAAAATTTGCCACATACCACTAACCTGGTGATAAAGAGAAGACTTGTGCTGTTGCTGCCTCAGAGAGAATTACTGTAGTCGGGAATTTTTTGCTGGCAAGGCTGGTTTCTTTGCCACACAAGGGGGCAGAAGTACACTGGGAGATGATTCTGTTGATGTTAGATCTGTTTGAAATCTTAATCTGGAATGCGAACAGGAATAAGCTTCCTACCTGTGCTCATTACTGGTCGCACTGACAGGCCCGCGGTACCCCAGCAAGCTTCCCATTACCCACCTACAGGGATATCTAAATAGGACTTGATGTGATGAATTGTTGAATGTGCAGTGCTTCTTAATTTTATAAAATAACATCAGGAAGAACCATGAGGATTTTTGAGTTCATTAATTTCCCTGAGATTGAAGAAGCAGTATAATCTGTTACAATTCAGTATATTATGTTTGTTGTTTTTTTTTTTTGCTGTGACCACCTAATGAATTTAGTAAAGGTGGAACGTGTCAACTTTTCTAGAGACGTGTCTTGGTAGATACTTTTCTTGTATTCTGAGGTTAGCCAATTTTCAGTAGATGAAGACCCAGTTAGATTTTCTGAACTAGAAAGTTATTAATAGAAGTTGTTGGTAAGTTCTTTGGGATGATAATATGATTATGAAGCACAAAAAAAAAAAACTTTTGCCTCAAATTATAAAACGTCCTGGCATACAGGGAAAGAGGCAGCGGCTGGTGAGGGGGATCTGAGAAAACAGGGAAAAGAACACGGACCTTTCTTTTAAAGTTTGTGTGTGAAGCAGTCTTGCATAGGCCATAGTTAAAAAGAGAATTTCTCCCCTGCTGCTGCAAGTCAGAGACTGGATGAATGGAGACATGACTCGGTTTCTCTGTGTAGATGCCTGAACCTACTTCAGTGTAGTTTCACTTCTGATTAATGAACTTTGTTCCCAGCTGCAAAACTTGAAAGTCTTGTAGGGTATGGGTGCCAAGTTTTAAAATCGCAGATAAATTTAGATTGCAGAGAAGCTCTGGAGCTCATCTAATTCCATGCCCTGGCCAAAAGCAGTATTACCTTTGAACTTGTGTGTGCTTAGGTACTTCTGCTGTTGATTTCCAAGTATGTCCAAGACTGAAGATTCAACAGCTGCTCCAGTGTTTCATCAGTCTTTTAGCAAAGAATTTTCCTTATCTAATCAGAACTTAATGTGTGACATCTTGGATCCTTTGCCTCACTTCCTTTCCCCATGTATTTCCGAGGGCAGTCTGTGGTCAGTCATCTGAATACCTTAAGTGTACATTCTGTAATTGAAGACAGCCTTTTGACCCCTGCACAGAACCCTCTGATAGTTAGTTTTGGTTAATTCTATCTGAAAATAAGTATCTTCTTTTGAGGATTTGCCAGGAATACCAAAAAGACTGTAGCAGTCAGTGCCTGATTGTATTGTAATGTCATTATAATATTATTATTTGCATTATTTTTATCTTTTCATAACAACAGGTGTGGGACTATTTAAATGTTAGGTAGTTTTAGATAACTTTTTAGGTATCTGGTGGGAATGGCAGAAGAAAAGGGAAGAGGAAGTGGCTCGAGAAGTAGGGTAGCCATTTGAAGACCTAAGGCACACTTAAAAATGTGTGTACATTTTATATTTGAAGGGGTTGGGATGAGTACTTGGCATAACTGCACTGGAGTCACATTTTGGTTACAGGCGTGTCTGTTGGGAGCTCTTTTGTTGAGCCGCTTCCAGCTTCTGCTGAGTAAGTTGTCTGTGTGAACTCTCCCAACAGGAATTGTCTCGGTTGTAAAAAGATAAAAAGTTCAACTGTTTTTAGCAGCTGGTCAGCAATGTTCTTTACTTTCCTGACTGGGAATTTCATTGAAATAAGATGATTACTCTGTTGTTACACTGCTGCCTTTGGAGCTATTTTTGCTGCAAATTCATTTCTGTTTGGGGAGCTTGCTTCCTAGAATATCAAGGTCTTGCTAAACTTTTCTGTGATACTGATTCACAGGGTAGAATTGGGACTTAGCATTTCTAACAGCCCGGAAACTTCAGATGTGTTTGTAAAGTGTGCATGAAACCATGAGGAGAAAATGGTTGGTGTTTGTGAAACTTGTGCATCTTTGGGTTGTCCTCAGAACATAGAATCTCTTCTGATATTTCTCTAGAGAGGAAGTGTGTGACTGTTTGAAAAAATCATTTTAAGAATAATGGGAAAATGTGTAAAACTCTACTCTTGCATTCCAAACAGTTGTGCAGGCGTTGAGCAGACTGGAAAGCAGTGGTGTAGCTGGGTCAGTTCAGGCTAAGTCTTGTGTCCTACAAATTAATTTGAAGTTAATTAAATAATCACAGAGTTAAATAGTAGACTTGTATAAAAATACTTAAAGCTTAACTGGAGTGACAGAGGTTACAGGAAGATAAAAGCAAATAATCTTTTTCATTAAATTGGTACAAGTTTGGGATAGATTTGTTCCAGTGTACAATTGTGAGGAATTGTTCTCTGCAATACATGTAGTGCTTGAAGAGTTTTAATGTTACTGTGTTTGATTTCTTCTAGATGTAGATGATACCTTTACTATTTGGATTAAAAGATGTGAAGAAACACTAAATGGTAAGAAAAACCAGATTGACTTGATGAGAGGTTTGATACACCCTGTGCTTTGAAGCCATGTCATGTTTTTCAAAGGTTTACAGCTTACCTTTTACTTAGGACAAAAGATTTTTAAAAGTAATTTTTTCTTCTCTTGTTTTTCTGAGTATACACCCTGAACACTTCTGTACTTAAGATTCAGAAGAACATTAATACTAGGTTTTTAATGTAATAATCAGCTGTGACAGTGGAGTACCCATTTAAAATTCAGGCAATCATAATGATTTGTAACTTGTTTCCATACACAGCTGCTAACTAATTATAACCATAAAGCATGTGCCAGCTTGCTTTCTAAAACCATTGTCAAAACAAGTTTTTAAGTCTTGCAGAAAAGAAAGTTGGAAAGGTGGAAATTTGGGGCATTTACTCCTTGATTCCTTGTGGAGAGTGCCTTAGGTGCTGTTGTTGCTCTTGTGTTTTATCCGTTGTAGTCAGTGTGAATATAGTTTCCTTTCATGCCTTGGTGCAGACTAACACTCCCCACAATTAACTCATCTGCAGTGCTTAGTCTGCATGTGGATTGTAATGAGTTAGAGTAACTGATGTGACTTTCCTCTTTGTGGGGCACACTGCTGTATGGGGTCATAGAACAAGTTCATGTCAACCTGTTGACTAAAAACCAGAGGGAAAACCCTTTTGTGCTGTATAGAAATGAACAACTTTCTGCTTCATAATACATTTTTGCCAGGTTTAATTTTATTTGGAGAATTAGGTAAGTGGTTGGCATGCATGGTCCTATTTGCAAAGAGTTGTCTTGGGTGACAACTTTCTTTGCTCGTTTAAGGAAAGGGTTGTAATACACATTTTTCTTTAATGATGTAATTACTTTTGCTGTGTCTTGTCTGGTTCAACTCAGTTGTCCTGTTTTATCTTGAATATGCATCACTGTCTTGTCTTTTTTGAGCCATTTTCTGAATTCTGTGACACACCAGGCCCCTCCTCAAAAAAAAAAAAAACAAACAACAAACCCAAACCAGCCAACCAAAACCCACTAAACAACAACCTCAGTAACTCTTGATTTCCTCTTTACAAATTAATGTTCTTCTGACTAGAAAGGTTGGACTAGGTGATCCTTGAGGTCCCTTCCAACCTGATGTGCTAGGAGTTTTCTTTTTTTTGTCTTTATCTTTTTTTAACTTATAAGCTTATAAAGAAGCTGTGGAAATGTTTATTTATTTTAAAACTTCTTTAATCTGAAATATTTCAGGCAAAATATGTAGAAGAGGAGATACTGAGCTGTAGCTTAGATCCAAGTATTACAGTGTATTTAAGGTCGTATGAGTGCGTTTCTCTGCCAGGTTTACGTCTCACTCCCCAGCTGGGTTTGCCTAGCATGAGATGAATTTGGTGAGAACTTTCCTGTGGATGATGATAAACCTAGTGCAGGCTTGTGGGAATGATCTGTAAACTTGTTAGCCATGATGTTGCATTCATTAAAAACGGTCTGATTATGTTTCTGATTAGCAAGGGAAAGTAATGAGAAGTTTGTTCCTTTGGTTAATCAGAACATGCTTTATATTAGTTATTCATTTGCACAAGCTGCTGATTGAGGTCTGATTAAAAAGTAGTGTCATAAAAGCAAAATACTAGATGTAGAACTGGCATGTTTTTAACTTTCTACTGTTGAGACTGGAATAAATGCAGAATGTCTGAAACAACTACAGACAGCTAGAGTAAATGCATTGCCTTGTAAGTTCAGTATGTCTTTTTCTGAAAGTGCAACTTTTTTCTCTCTGCAGCATCACAGACAGAAGTGGTAAGATGTTTTCCTTCGTATGTTTACTGTTTCGGTTTCTTTGTTAAGCTAGAGCATCCTTTCAGGTTTTCAGTGGCTTCTTAAAACTTTCAGGCTTTAAAAATAATCTTTTATGTTGCTTGCAAGTCTGAAGGATTGAACTTTTCTTCTGAACGTGGGCTTTTTTCATTAAGGCCAGGGTTGCGAAATTTGAACCCTGAAAAAACTCTGAAGTTTTTTGCATACAAATCTGGCAATTACTGTGTGCTCATTGAAGTAAACTTCAGTTTTCTGACTTGCTGCCCGTGGCCTAATTCGCAGATTAGGCAGCTCATGTTGTCAGTACTAACTTGCTTGTGACTGCTAGAAAGTAACTGTGTGTTTTCCAGTAGCTGCAAGTGGTTTGTGCGAACTACTTTTTTTGGGAATTTGCATTGGCTGTTCTGCTCCCTCTTTCATACTTACTTCAGTTTTACTTTTAAGAGTAGGGTAGAGGCAGATGGTGTACAGGAAACGTGGTGGGTGTATGTAAAGACAATCTCGGAGTTAAAAGGTTTTTATGTTTATAAGTTGCATCTTGAAATTCTCAGATCCAGTTCAGGTTTCCTTCATGACTTTCAGATTCACAACATAGCCACTGTATGTCTTTCAGGTATACTTCTTACTTAGGAAGAAAGATGAGTTAAAGCTGAACTTACAGCTATTTATAAAATGTCTGAGCAATATATTCTAAGTTAAAGACTGACATATTTAATGTAAATTGAAACTTTTTAATTCTTAATCTGGCATGAATGGCTGGGAGAACAGTGAAGAGCCTCACCTGTAAGTTAATGCTCATACATAAATCAAGAAAGGGGAGCCATCAGAATGAAATGATTTGTGTTTTTGAAAAGTACTTCATGGTATATTTTCACTTACACTGATGTAACTTTCTTTCCAATGGAATATGCTTCAACTGGAATACACAGCAGCAACCTCTGCCACCAAATATCAAGTAAGTTGACTTCAGCTTTACTGAGAGAATTATAATAATTGAATATAACTCTTCTTTGACTTGGGAATCTTAGAAGCAAGATAATGACTGTAGAAGTTCATTTTCAGTAACTTTAAAAATGTGGCAGTCTGAGTGAAGTGTTTCTCAGTGTCATTGCTTTTGTTCAGAGTGAATTGTACTTTGAGGAGATCGCACACACCTCACTGGGAGAGTGAGGAATGGTGAAAGCATTCTGGCTTCTGTTTCTAATTCTCATGCTGAGCTTAATTCAAAGGCCACCCCACTGTGCCTAGTATAGGTAGTGTTTTTGAGATACTTTTAAGATCCTGAATTAAGAAATTGCCATTTAATTTATAGAAGGCAAACAATATTATGAATTTCTTAGGGAAATGGCCTAGTTTTTATATGCTTCCAGATCGAAAAAGATCCTTCGTTCTTTAGCTACTTGTCAATTCTGCAACTGCTTTTTTTGAGGAAAGGAAAGAAATCTGATTTTGCATGTCTTCTTTGTCTTATTGAACTACACAGTGTACTATTCCAGCTTTTAGTATTCTACTATATATCTCTTTGTAGTCAGTTTTTCCTCTCTTATTTTCTTCCCTTTCTTTTTTTAAAGATACGACTGGTACCAAACAGAATCTCAAGTAATTGTGACTATAATGGTCAAGAATGCACAGAAGGATGATGTCAGCGTGCACTTCTCAGAGAAAGAGGTGATTCATATTGGTTATTAATCCTCATCCCTAGATTCCCTGGCCTGTAGTAATTAAACCAGCAAACATCTGCTGCGGTAGCATCAAGAGAGTGGTACAGGTGGTCTTTTGTCTTGAGGGTTTTTTTTTATATGCAGCTATGCTGTGTATATGTGTATGCCCAGTCAAGTGAACCAGGATCTATTACCACAGCACTGCGTGTAGGATTTACACATAGGCGGTACTGTGGTGTGCATGCTGCAAAGAGAACATCTGGTTTTCAGCTGCCTCTGTGTTTGAAGGGGTAGGGAAGAAGTGATCTGAACTTGAAATGTTTGAATATTCATGCATCTGGAGTAGGAATGGACAGGGACTGGGTATTCTAAAAATACGTGTGAATGAGAAGTATCTTGCTTTAGGACAATTACAGGAAAAGCGGATGTTGGTAGGTTTTCTTGCTTTTGGCATTACTAAAATTGTTAATGGCAGCAAAGTACATATTTCAAGGAAATGCAGTAACTTCTTTTGTAATACCATATGTGGTACCAGTGACATTTATATTTAATTTAGCTGAGAATATGGAAGAGTTAGGTTCTTATTCTCAGCTAAGTTGATAACTTCATGAACTACCAAAATACTTGAATATTGCTGTCTGCTTTAGCTTGTTAAAATTGTGTGAGCACTTGCCATGTAGTTTGTGTATATTAGAAGGGAAGTTGCAAATTATTTTAATCATAGAAAGGTTTGGGTTGGAAGAGACCTTTAAGCTCACATAGTTCCACCCCCCCTGCCATGTGGAAGGACGCTTTCCACTAGACCAGGTTGCTCAAAGCCCTGTACAACATGGCCTGAACACTTCAAGGGATGGGGCAGCCGCAGCTTCTCTGGGCAACCGCTGTTAATGTGTTGATTCTTCTTTTGCCATATAATTCTTTTCCCAAAGAATGCAGATCAAGCTGACAAGATAATAGGCTTTTTGAGTACTTGTTGGTTAAAAATTGAAATCTCCTGTTCATTTTCTAGTATACTTTAGAAACACCTTGTTCAGTAACACAGTAATGTAATGGCATTTGTCTGAAGTTCTGACACCTGATGCCTTAAGTGCCCTAGTGAAGGATCATTAATCACTTAATCTTGGTGCCAGATGAATCCTTTACTTGAAAATGGAAAACTGCTCTCAAAGATGACCAGAGATGTGTTTTCAACTGTTTAACAGATGAATGCGTCAGTGAGACTTCCATCCGGTGAAGACTACAACTTAAAGCTTGTTCTTCTTCATTCTATAGTGCCAGAGCAAAGTACATTTAAAGTGCTTTCAACAAAGGTAAGCTGCTTAAAGTGTAAATTATTTCTTTGTTTCTGATGTTGAAACAGTTCTGCTCTGTTGTCTTGTCTCTCTGCAACAGTCATAACATCTTGCTTTTCATATAGAAATGCTTTTTCTTTCTTCAAGGTGCCTTTCAGCCAGTGGGAGTCTTTCCAAGCTTGTGCAAATATCAGAAATAGTAATTTGATGGTGCTTATTGAAGTGCAAATGACAGTTATGTTGAGGATGCTTTTACTTCTTGCTGTAATAAGAAGATTGTTGTCTTCACTCTTAAAATTCAGGTATTAGGAGAGTATCAACACCTTTCTGCTAAACTTTTAGGAGCAAATATTGCCTTGTGGAGGACAGTTATCTTTGTGTGCCTAAAAAATAAAAGTCAGACTTTGAACATTTCAGTGTAGGAATAAATCTTTACCCTTTCTTGCTGGTAAAGGTTATAGCCATACAGTTAACTGTTCTTGGCTTTTCAAGAGAGTCTGTTCCATGCTGTTCCTGGAAGTAGCATTTGCTTGGAGACACTTGAAAATTGCTTGGTGTGAGAGAGAATGCTTCTGTCTCAGCATTTTATTTCTTGTATACTACAGGTATAAAAGAAATGTGGTCTGTTGTAGCATATATATATATATATTGTTGGTATAACTCATAAACAGACATACATTTTGTCCATAGAGCTAAGCCTGAATCTCTGCAGTAGGAATGTGGTTTTGATTCTTTCCTTGTATTTCAGCAGTGGTTCTGCTGAGCTTTTGGAAATTCCTTTGTGCTTTCATGTTCCATTTTACCTATTCTGTTCTCAAAAAGGTACCTATAATAATAGTTTTTGCACCATTTCAGGGAAGAGGGACTTCAAGATAACCTGAGAGGGTTGCTGTAGAAAGTTGGTCTTGTTTTTCTGCTCTCGCACAAAGGAAGCTGGGCAGGTTATGTGATTGAGGCATGTGTGCTCTTATGCTTTGGGAAGTAAAGCAGGGTATGGAGAAAATCTGCTAGTCCATTAGTGTTTATATAAATTTGAGTGGAATAGGCATGGACCTTGTCATGAGGAGTAACTGTGAGGTTCTGTTTGCTCTGCGTTCCTGTCTAGATTGTGTGATGTTTTTCATTTGTCTTTAAGTTTACCATTGTGTTTATGAAGCATCTGTATGCTACTGAGCGCTGTTAAAATGAACTTAACTTGGGCTTTCTGTGCTACCATCACCAGCCTGGGTTAATCTCTGTAATAATACGTAATAGTCCAGAGCCTGGTTTAGACTGAGGTTCCGGAAGTGGTGTCAAAGCTTTAGTTACGTTCAGGTCTGAATTGTAAAGATTTTGCATTTATTTTCAAATGTTGCTATTCCTATATAATTGAGAGAATATTTTTAAGACAAAATGGGATAAGAGTGCAGAAAGTGTTTGAAGAGCAGAACTCAGTGTTTCAGCATGTTCTTCTGCAGAAAAGAATGTAGTACAAGGACATCTGTCAAGGCATAGGGAAGGAGTACAATTTAAGTGATGCTTCGGCTAATTCCGGCTCTGACCAGCAGATGGAGTCTGGCTGAACTAAAAAAATGAAAAGCAGGTTTATGTTAACCATGCCGAGGCTTCTTCAGAGGCTTAAAATGTTTCACTTTGAAAAACATTAGGTGCTTTAAAGGGATGGTGTGTCTTTAGTGTTTGAATACTAGAAATTCAGATTTCTTTTCCTAGGTTTTGTGTATGTACATTGTTCTTATGAGCAATATGGAAAATACACAGTTACTGCTTGGAATAAACTTACTATTGTCTTATTGCTTAGAATTTCCAAAACCCTTTACAAATTATGTTGTACCATTTACATGAAGTGTTTGTGTAAGGAATTGCAAAGAAAGGCATAATCTAATTGTCTTCTGAATTATATGAACTTTTTACTGCACACTTCTAAAAGAATTCTGTTTTCGTGGGATAGAAACAGGTCTGTTCTTGTGGATTAATAATTTCAGATCAGAATAGTTCATGCTGTTTTATTTTGTGTTTCTGCTTTGAATGTGTGAGCCATGTTTCCATTTAGCTTCCTGTAGTCTTCACTGGGCAACAAGGGGTCTGATCTTTCTTTTCCAGTTATATGAGGAAATATATGAAGAAACAATGGAATGTATGGACAGGTTATGTGGTGGGTACTTCAGGTTTTCCATGAACTTCATAAAACTAACAAATGGATAGAGGATGAAACAGCAGAACTGGCAGATGGTAGAACAATCCTGCGTGTTTTCGTAACTAAGGGAAGCTGGAGAGGGATTTCTCAATACTGGTTGAAATTCAGCATCACATAACAAATGCAGAGGCCTAAGGTAAAGATGCAAATTCAGGAGGAGAAAACAGCCTTAATTGTATTTGCAGAATTACAGATTCTAAAATAACTGCAAAGAGCAGACAGAACGTGCAGGCTCTGTGATTGGTTCTTGCAGGGAGTGTTAGCGGTGGTGAAAAACGCAGTTGAACCTTAAGAATTGTTTCTTTCCTAGCAGTGAAATAGAAACTGTACGTTTCAGTAAACTCCTGCTGTGTAGCTTTGAGATACAAAGTCTCTGTTTTGAAAAGCACAGAACCAGCAAATGGTACAGAGGTAGCATGGATAGGTGTTTGAATGGTTTCTGTATGAGCAGGAGTAAATTGATATTCATAAACTGCAGACAGAACTCCGGCTTCAAGCTGTGAGCTTGAAGAGGTAAAACACTTGACACTGGCTCAAGAGCAGTGCAATATGTGGGTGAAGTCCAGTTTTGAGAGAAAATCTTCATCTCTTCATGTGTCCTATTGTACATTCTCTAGTTGTCCGCAGTTTTACGAATGATACAGTCTGCCTTTAATAATGGCTGTATGTATTGCTGCCATGCTTGGAGCCACTTAAAAATTTTTCTTTGACTTAATTTAAAAGTTTATTTGCTATTTAATAGGTATCGCAAGTTGCAAATTCAGCCTTGAGCTGATTTTGCAGCTGCGCGTTGCATTCTGCATTTAACTGGAGGAAGGTACCTTTCAGTGGTGATGCTTGCTTTCTCACTTTTTTCCAGAAGAGGGAGCCAAAATGTAAAGGCTGGACCAAATTTGCTCTTCAGAAGTTGTGTGCAATTACCCTGTAGCTCAGTGTGCAAAATATATCATTATTGTGCTTCCTTCGTAAAAGAAAAAAAGCGTAAACACTTAAAATGAGTGGTTAAATATGTTTAAGAAAAAAACAGCTGTCCTGGGTTCAGCAGTAGCAGTCATTTTTTCTCCTTCTTAGTGGCTGGTGCAGCACTGTGTTTCTAACTTTC
>WYDI02032522.1:0-13650 GCA_009867235.2 Psittacus erithacus | reverse complement strand
ATCCCTGGCAGTGTTCAAGGCCAGGTTGGACACAGGGGTTTGGAGCAAGCTGCTCTAGTGGAAGGTGTCCCTGCCTGAGGCAGGGGTTGGAGCTGGAGGAGCTTTAAGGTCCCTTCATCCCAAACCAGGCTGGGATTCTGTGTTTTATAATGTCTTTTGGCAGGACAACTTCTGGATCTCACAACAAAAGGAAGCAAAGGCCACACCAGGGGTGCAGCCCCGTGGCTCTCACCTGCTGGCTGGGAAAGCGGCAGAGCACAGAGGTGATGTTGCTGGCATACTGTGCCATCACCTTCCGGATCGACTTCTCCACAGACTGTGGGATTCTGCCTGAAATGCTTGTCATGATCTCCTGCAGCTCCAGAAGGGGCAGGGATGGGTCCCGCAGGGTCTTCATCAGCTGAGCCACCCACTCCTTCACCTGTGGGGAGCAGAAGCTGGTGCTGCGCACATACCTGCCTTGCCATCATGGCAAACAGGAGGCAGCAGGGCAGGACACTGATCACCTCTGCCCCGTACCCACCTTGACACTGAAGTAGGGCTCAGGCAGGCAGTACCCGTTCATGACATTGGTGAGATTCTCCAGCACATTGCGGAGAACATGGTGCTGCTTCTCCCCAGTGATGGGGAGGGTCTGCTGAGGTGGGAGCCCCCCTGTGAATGGCTGAGCCTGTAGAAAGCAGAGAGAAGTGAGCTGGGCAATGTCCTTGCTGACATGGGATTGAGCCCCCTGAGAGCTGCAGCTGCCCCAGAGAAACTAGCACAACCCCTCCAGCATCTGCTTTTGGTTAGAAACAGCAGAAGCACAAAACATGCAGCTTCATGTCTCTGCCTGTTCCCCTTCATGAAAACAATGCAGAAAAACTGAAGATGTAGACAGAGCACTAAAACCTGTCTATGAGCTTCTACTAAGTAAGCACACATGTGATACTTACGCAGAGCAACACCACGGCACTCAGAGCAGCCACTTGAGCTCCAGCGCAGCCACAGCTGGAGGATGCAGCATGGCCATGCAAGTGCCACTCTGTGCCAGCATGGGGACACAACCCTGCTGATGCCTCAGCCAGGGCAGCTCCTCTGTTTTATCCCCACTGAATGTCCGCTTGGGAGCGGACAGGAGGGGACAGCAGCACAGCTGACCCCAGGCACACTCACAGGCTTCACTTTGGTGGGATCATCCAGCTCGAGCCGGGCTACGACACAGCCCGCCTCCAGCAGTGCACCCGGCCGCTTGATGTAGCGCACCCGCCCGGACTCCTCCACAGACAGTGTCATGATGATCTTCATCACCTGGGTGACGATGGGTGACATGGTCACCAAGTGAGCAGCACCCGCATGCTTCAGAGCTCCTCAAGCATCGTGGCAGCATATTATCTTTGCTGTCCACCAGCACTGCAGGAACAGAGCTCCTCCAGGCTCTCCTGCAGAGCTCACCTCAATCTCTGCAAACACGTTCCCCTCATCCACATGGCCACCATCTTCCACTGTGTACTGCAGCAGCTTCCCTGCGGAGGGTGCGCGCAGCACCGTTGGGTCCTTCTCCTTCTCGAAGTCACACGTTTTGTTGCCAATGGTGAGCCGGTATCTTAAGGAGAGGGTAAGGTCTCACCACCCAGCTCCTGGTCAGTGAGGATGGCTGCTGGGGGCCTGGTGGAGAGATACCTGTCAATCTCCTCCTTCATGTAGGTGGTGTAGCTGTTGCCATCATAGGAGAGCAGCAGCCCGCCATCGTTGAGCCGGTGCACGTCAATCTCTATGTAAGTGCGGTTCATGATGATGACGTATGTTGTAAGGGACTGACGGGCAACCTGCAGGCAACGGCTGGTGAGAACCCTCAGTGCAACCCCTGAAATATGTGCAATGGCCTTTCTGGGCCTGGTAGAAATGGCAGTGAGTGAGGAGCATCTCCCCATGCTCACTGCAAGGGTCTGTGCCGGAGCAGCCTGCAGCCAAGGGATGGGGCTGTGCCATGAGAGCAGGAGGCAAGAACCTCAGGCTGCACCAAAGAGCTGCTTCAAAGCTGGTTTAACTCATGGTTCACCGGCTGCTTTCCTTTTAAGTAGGGTTCTTTTGCATAAAGCTCGGCTAAGAGGGTTTAAAAGCAAGAAGAGGCAGTCCTTTACTAAACTCATGAAAACATCTATTTAAAATGAGGTTATTAACTTCATTTTTTATGTTGCATATTTTTAAAGGACAACCTCACATCGATTACATCTTTCTCTTCAGGACAGAAGCACACATCCCTGCTCCAAAGTGCTGTGGCTGGTTTGAGGGGAGCACAGCCCCATCCTCACCTGCAGAACATACTTCACGCCCTCATAGATGAGCTCCACATCAACCATGTTCAGCAAGGAGGCTGCTGGCAGGACCTGCCCCCTGGAACACAACAGACTGGGTCAGGTACCACAAGTGCCGTCTGCCCCGCACGGAGCCAAGTGTGCGAGGTGTCAGCATCACTGCTGGCCTCGGGCCATGCTGGAGGGTGCCAAGGTGACCGCAGGGGACAAGCATCTGCTTTCCATGACCCACATGAGCACCTCACAAAAATGCAGCTGGAGACAGGCCAGAAACTGGCAAAACACTGAGATAAGGGCACAGGGGAGAGCCCCGGGTGCCCTCCAGGGCTGGAGGAATAACCTTGACATTCAAGAGCCAGCAGTGCTCAGCCAAGCTACTTTCCCTTGAAAGCTGTTTTCCCAACCATGGGAAACTTCCCTCCCTTTCCAGATAAAGCAATAGCAGAGAAGCTGGAGCTCTGAGTCACAGCAAACACCCATTTCATGACTGTTGCCTCCAGATTCGCAGAGCTTTAGCAGCAAAACTGGGAAAGAATATGGTCCATGGAGAGCAGCTCCTGAGTCTCCAGGCTTGCAGAAGCCACTCTCTAGGATATGCATTCCCTGTGCCCACTGTGCTCATGTCACAGCTAAGCCCCCATCAGGCAGCCCCCATTCTGTACCTCTCTAACGTGTGCAGGAAGTCGGTCATGCACGTCCTGAAGGCAGCATCAGCAACGTTCAAGGCACCACAGACGACACCCAGCATCGTGTCTGGCTTCTCTGCCTGTGAGAAGGAAAGATAACAGAGCTTGGGTCTCACTGGAAGGGAAGTGACAACCCTGAGGGGGCCATTCTCCCCTACCTGCACTTTCTCAGCGATCAGATGGTCCAGCCAGCCCGTGTCTATTGCATTGTTCTGGAAGCTCTCTGTCTCCAGCAGTTTAATCAGATATTCCACTGTGGTCCGGAAATCCCCACGGATAGACAGCTCCTTCAGGGCGACCACCATGTTGCTTTAGGGAGCAAAACCCCCCATTAATGACTGATGAGGTGGTGCTTGGCTTTCAGCTGAGGAAACCAGGGAACCACAGGGACTTAAAACACTTAAATACCCTAGACACACTCATTATGTGGTCACCCAATTACTGACTGAACACTGTTGCTCACTGGTACTAAGCACATACGTAGCAGATCACCAAAGCATGTCTTTAAGGACCAGGTCAATGTGCTGGGGCCATAGCACCACCATAGCCTGAAAACTGTGGCTTTGGACAGAGTCTCTGCAGCACAAACAAGCTGCTCAAGCACAGTGGCACCATTCTGCTCCCCTCAGATAAAAGCCACTTTTCCTGGCTCATGCACTGATCACGAATCTTGCCAAGAACACCCCTTCTCCACCCTGCCCTGCCCCACTCACGAGATGGCCTCTTCCCGGTTCTCTCCCCAGGAGAAGCAGTGCCCAAACTGGGAATCAGCAAATTCATGCAGCCCCCCAGCTGCTGCCACGCTGAAGTATCCCCAGACGTTCTTACTGCTACGGAAGTTCAGCTCCTGCACTGTCCCTGAGCTGGGCTTGAAACCCTGAGTGAAGACAGAGCAGAAAGACATGGAGAAACCCCCATGCCATTTATCCCCAGATCCATGGGTTTAGCGCCTATGAACACTGTCCAGCTGGGGAAGTCATCCCACAGGAGGCAGGGTCCACCCACCCACACACATGGGGCTGGTGCACAAGAGCCCATCCCCTGACTCACCTCCTCAGGGTTCTCACTGGTGATCCGGGCAGCAATGACATGGCCCCTGGGCACAGGGGTGTTGGTGGGGCTGTGGAAATTGATGGATGTATCACCCCAGGGGCTCTCCGCATACAGCACCCGGATGTCTTTTATCCTGTGCAAGGGGATGCCCATTGCAATCTGTACAAGAAATAAGGGCTTTGGCTGCCAGAACAAGACTTCCCTCTGCCAGGCACTTCTCCCTGAATTACAAGGCTGCTTCACCAAAAGTCCTCAGAGTCACCCGGGCGCGCTCAGGTACCTGCAGCTGGGCAGCAGGGAGGTTCACATCCGCAATCATCTCCGTGCAAGGGTGCTCCACCTGCAGGCGTGGGTTCAGCTCGAGGAAGTGGAAGCTCCCATCTTCACTGTAGAGGTACTCGACAGTGCCCGCGCTCACGTAACCCACCATCTGCGCCAGGCTGACTGCACACTGCAGAGAGGGTGAGACCACCATGGGGAGCAATGGCCCTCTGCTCACTGCACCAGAATCGGGGTGTCCTGAGCAAGCAGCGTGTCCTTGCATGGACAAGCAGGGGCTGAGGCTCTCCGCTGCCCTAAGACCCACCTGCTCCATCACCTCGATGACAGAGGGTGCTGCGATGCTGACGGGCGCTTCCTCAATGATCTTCTGGTGCCGGCGCTGGATGGAGCAGTCTCGGCCAAAGAGGGAGATGGCATGGCCGTACTCATCAGCCAGCACCTGCACCTCCAGGTGCCGTGCATGCTGTGCCAGCTTCATCAGGAAGATGGGGGAGCCAGGGGCCTCTGCCTGCACCTGCATTGGGAGAGGGTCGAGCTCTGGCATCACCCCCCAGAATTCATCCCAGGACAGAGACAGGTCTTGGGTGAGCCCAGGGTGGGAGCAGGACCCTGCTGCATGGTCCAGGATGGGATGGGAATGGGCGGTCTGGGCGTCTCTTACCTGCCGGAAGCAGGTGCCAAATTCTTCCACCGCTTCCACTTTTCGGATGCCTTTTCCCCCACCACCTTCTGCTGCCTTGATCATCAGTGGGTAGCCGATCTTCTTGGCCACCTAAGGCAGGTCAAGTACTGGGGTGGCCGAAGTGCTTTGGACCCCAGCAGTCCACCCTGCCCCATGTATCCCCAAGCAGGATTGCCCTGAATCATATCCATGCAGAGGGACAAGCTGCTGCTAAAATAGCCTTGCATCACTGTCACATGTCCTTGGAGGCCAAAAGGGCCAGCGCATGAAGGCTGCAAGAAGGAATAATGGTGGGTAAAAGGCAAACAGCTTCTCACGAGCTTTACCTCCAAGCCTTCCTCCACATCCTTTATGCAGGCCTGGTCATATGTCTCGAGGGGGATGCTGATCATCTGCTGATGCTTCTGACCCTCCTCTGATCGCTGGGCCAGCAGACCTGAGGGCACAGTCAGGGCTATGGTCAAAGCCAGGGTAGAATGGCTGTGGTGGCACGCTGACTGTGCCCAGGAGCTGGGGACCATGTGTTAGCACATGCCATTTCCCTTGTTTCCATGCACCCCACCTCCAAAAAATCCTTTTCCCAAACCAGCAGCTGCTTGGCTGCAGTGGGCCCCCTGATATCTGTAACCAGCCAGGCCAGGGACCTCAGCTCTGGTGTTTGCTTTGGGGGAGCAGGACAGGCAGGGAGGAGAGAAATAGGGGGGCTGGGAAGGAGGAGGCACTTACCACTCCCGCTCCACGGCAGTGTGGGGATCTGGAGTGTCTGAGCCACAATGGTGGAGGCAACTTTATCCCCCAGTGCCCACATGGCTTCACTGGGGGGACCTTCAAACAGGAAGGGAAGGGGTGAGAGCTGGGCCAGCCCCACCAGTGAGCCTGGCCCCATTGCATGGATGCTGCAGAAAGCTGCTCCCCACCAAGTCAGCACCATCAGCCCTTCTGCAAAGAGTGGGGGTGTGGGGAAACCCCAAAACTGCTGGAGTTCAACCCTTCTCTAGGCTGTCCCCTGGCTGGGAGGCCCATGAGGTCTGCTCCCACCCAACATTCCTCCATGAATGCTGCACCAGCATGAGAATTACAGGGAAGACCCAGAAAACTGGGACTCCTGAGACAGCTCCAGGAAACTGGGCTGGGAACTGCCATGCCAGACACATGAAACAGGGAGTGACCATGCATGTACACACTAGCCCAGTACCCCCTCTGGCACAGGGGAGGCAGAGAGACCTTACCTAGGAAAGCTATCCCATTTTTCTGCAGCAGCTCTGGCAGCTTGGGGTTCTCTGAGGCATGTCCCCAGCCAGCCCACACCGCCTGGCACAAGAGAAGGAGCAGTTGAACCATTACCTCCTGCCTGGCATCTTTCCATTGGCCCCAGCACCATGCCTAGTTTCTCCACACAGAGGGACATCACCTTATTTCCAAGTTCCCCTTCTGCCCTTGTAGCTTCCTTCAGCAAAGGGGTGAGAGGCCCATGAGCCGCTCTTACCTGGACTGGGATCCGTTTGGAAATGTCCACGATCAGCTCCACATTGGCATAGTTGTTGTTGTTGGTCCCTCCAGGGACAGGCACGTAGTGATCTGCCATTTTGATGTACTCTGCAAGACAGCACATGGCAACAGTTGGAGACAGTCCCTCAAGCCTCACTCCGCTCACATGCTGCCCCTTGGACCCCCTCCCCAAATCCTCCATCACACAGAGGCTGAAGAGGGTGCAGGAATTACTCACTCCTCAATCTGGCTGCACAGGAGGCCAGTGTGTGACCCTGGGCGGTGCAGAGCCCCCACATCCCAGGCAGCAGTGCAGGGCTATGAAAGGGCTGCCCCAGCTCAGCCACACAGTAGGGAACTTGCTTTTAGGAATTACCTGCATTAGCCTTGAGGTCCTCAGGGGTGACCATGACCACAAACCGAATGGCACGCTCATTTCGGAACATCTCATAGGCCCACCGGCGGATGGAGCGCATGCACTTCACAGCAGCAATGCCATTGTTGGCGATGAGGACCTGGAGGACACAAGGACAGGGGGTGTCAGGCTGAAACCTCTCCTTGCTGCTCAGTGATCACTACCCAGGCAAAGGCAGAAGAGTGCAGGGGAAGACCTTCTCAATGACACGGTTGCCACCAAAGCGGGTGACAAACTCCGCCTGCGAGGCGACAGTGAAGTCCCGTTGCAGATCCATCTTCTTGTGTTCACGTCCTTTCTTTGCCAGATGCGGGCCGGACATGCTAGGCCTGCAGTGGGACACGATGGACATCAGCGAGCCCACAGGCACGGGGGGAAACCCTCCCCAGGCACAGCGCTTGCTGGTGCTGGCTCCGGCTTTCCCAGGGGTGGGATCTGCAGAGAGCAGGGCAGCAGCAGGCACTGGAGACCAGACTGTGCCCCCCTGCTGCTTCTTCCAAGGAAACCAATAAAACTCTTCACCCTGCTGACACACGTGGGAACACCGGCATTCACCCTCCTCACCACCAGCTCCCTGTTGTGCACCAGATCTCTCCAAGGACATTCACCACCCACTGCAACGCCGCAGAGGAAAACTGGTGCTGGCTGAGTTATACAGAGCAAGAAATTTGAGGCGTGCAGAGCATGGTTTGCAATTAAAACATCCCCTGGCTGCTGCTGGAAACTCTGGAGCATGGAGACTGCCAGGGGACAGAGCACAGACCCTTCCTCCTGCTGCCAGGGTGCTACATGCACAAATGCCCTTTTGCAGCAGCCAATTTCTGCTGAAGCTCCCCTTCCCAGCTCCCTATTCACACCAAATCCCACTGCAGGGATCCCCCATGTCCTCAGAGGACACTCAGAGTGCCCAGTAGGGTGAGTAGCAGGAAAAACAACAGGAACATGAGATGACATGGAGCATCCTTCCCTCAGTGCCCATGCAAGGCAAAACAGGTTTGCTTCCTCCAAACCCCATGGGGCAAGCAGCCGGTCTCCAAGGGGCGCAGCCAGAGGTGCCCCTACGAGCTGCATTAAGGACACAAAAGGGGGAAGGAGGAACCCTTGGGAAGAGCCTGATGCACAGCTCCCTGCAGCTGCCTCTGGAATTTGCTCTCATAACAGCCTGCAGCCACAGCTCAGACCCCATCCAGCCCTTGCTGCCTGCTCCACACCTCCAAGCCTCCTTCCCAAGCTTATCCCGCTGCCGGCAAGACTCACCCCAACCGTGGTTTTCCACTGAGGGCATTTCCATGCCCTCCAGGGTCTATTCCTTGCCTCGCAGCCCATGGTGCATCCCCGCAGCAGGCAGTGGGGTGACCGGAGCAGCCCTCCCGCAGGGCTGCAGCCCCGCAGCGCTATAAGGCAGCCCTCGCACCTCCCACCTCCTGGCGCGGCGGGCACAGGAGGGTCTGGCCTGGCACCCGCCCCGGCAGCCAGGCATGTGCTTCCCCTCGGCTCTGCCTGCCGTTTGGAACAACTTTCTATTTTAATTAACAGCTTCACATTCCCCCGCTTCATAACTCAGCCAGGTTTCGGGCTGTTGATTGTTATCCCATGGGTGAGCTATAAATAAGCAGAGGAAGCAGGACCAGGCCTCCCCTGAATGAGCAGGTTTCACACAAGTAGCACTTTGCACAGTTTGGTTTTAAGGGGAAATGTGTTGAAACCTCTGAGACGTTGGGAAATGTCCCAGGCTCTCCACGAAGCCAGGGTATTTTCCAAGTAACTGGAGCACTGCATTGAGCAGTGAAGGGTTTATCACGGCAGAGATACTCCAACAGCAGCGCTGCGCACGGAACCCCCCAAAACCTCAGCTAGGCAGGAAGACACTATCGAGTTTTGTAGCACACATCCCAAAAGGTCTTTTCACTGCGAGCAGAGCAGCCAGGAGCTGGGCAGCAGCACTTTGTTTGCAGTATTTCTGATGGCTGCGAGCTCTGCTTGTGTGGGAAGCTACCCCCAGAGCAAAGCTCAGCCACTTTTCACCAGATCATCACAAGACCAAAGAGCTACCTTTCTGCCTTGAGTAATTCACCTGCAAAAGGGCAGAGGAAGAGCGGGAGCTGCACAGGAGCACCCCATGTACCCCGCTCCTCATGGGATGCTGTTTCCCCATGCACAATACGTGTTAGCATCCTCCCTTACAGCACAAGGTGAAGCTGGAGGCAGGATTGGAACCTTGTGGGATCCATCCCTGAGGACGCAGGACACCACTTCCATGCACAAGCACGCACATGCAGGAGCAAACGGCTCAGCTCAGCTCACAGGTTTACATACAACCCATGGCATGCCCCCAGCAACGCTCATGCACACTGGCACCTGGAAGGACGGTGAATGCAGGGAAACATCAACAGTGCCCACTGCTGCCCTTCCACGCACTGCAACCGACCCCAACCCTGCATTGCCGTGCAAGAAAATCCCTGCTCCCTGATGTACAGCTGACCAGCACTGCAGTGGCACAGCCTCTCCCGTCACCGGGATATGGCACAGAGGCAAAGAGAAGCAGCAAAATGAGAGGAAGGCGTGAGAAAACAGGAGTAATTCAGCAATTTGGCCGCAGCGCCGGGGAAGCAGCATTTGAAGGAACGCCATGCATGCCAAAAGCGCTTTCCCCCTGTTCCTTGACACCCAAAAATCACTCTAATGGAGCAACCTTTGCCCCAAGCCTTGCCACAGCCATGCACATGGTGCTGCTGCCACACAAAGCGCTTGGGTATGCCTGCTCATCACGGGACGCTGCCATCAACCTCATCAGGGTTTTCCATGCATCAAGTCAAAAGGAACAGGGTGAGAGCATCAGTTTGGGGCTCTGAGGAACACCCACACATGCACCTCAAGTTTAACAACAGGGACCCCAAGAAACACACCCCCAAAAGCATCTGCCCCCCCTCAGCCCCCAAACCTGGCACCTTCACCCCGGCGTACCTCATGCCATCCGACTCCAGGAGAGCGGCGATGGCGAGGGGCTCGGTGCCCCCCGCCCCGGCCAGGCTGCTGCGCCTCCGGCCCACCCTGATGGCCATGGCCAGCGGCTCGTCATCGGAGGTGCTCTCCTCGAAGGAGCCCAGCACGAACTTGGCCATGGCGGGGCGGCGCAGCGTGGCGGGGTTGTACACGGCAATGCGCTCCTGCTCCCCCGCCGCGGCCCTGCCGGCCTCCGGCACCGCGCTGGGGGCCGGGGGGCTCGGCCCGGCCGGAGGCTTGGCTGTGGTGGGAGCCATCGGCGGCTGCTCCGGCCTCTCCTCCTCCTGGGGACGAGCGCTGGACATCTTGGTCAAGAGGAGGCGTGCGCACAGCAGCAGGAGCAGGGCAGCCAGCAGCATTCACCTGCACTGGGACACCCCGTCATGGCGCCCACAGAGCCCCCTCCGGCACCGCCGCCACAGCAGCCCCCCGAAGCGCCAAGGCCGCCATCGCTCCCCACAGCGGTGCCGAGGCCGCCATCGCTCCCCGCAGCAGTGCCAAGGCCCTGCCGGCTCAGCCGGAGCTATTTTTACTCCCCAGACGAGCAGCGGTGCTGGCAGGGGGAGCCATGGGGGGGCTCGGCACTGCTCTGCCTTCACACAGCATGAAGGGGGGTGAAATGGCCCCCAGCTCCCCACAGCACCCTAAGGAGGGCAGTGAGGCCGCCCAACTGACCCCAACCCGGCTCCATACAGAGGAGGGACCCTTAAACGGACCCAAACTCCCCCCCAATCCCCACAAGGCATTGAAGCCAGGGATGGCCATGAGGGAGAACCACCACAGCCCCATGTTCCCCTCAACCCTGACCCCTTCCCATGAGGAAAGGACCCACACTCACCATGGGTGCCGAGCCCGCGGGCCCCCGCTCCGTGCGGGTGGGATGAACAGGGGCAGTGCCGGCTCCTTGCCCCGGCGCCCTCAGCCAGGCCCGGAGCCCACGGGGTGCCAGGCCGCAGGGGGAGGCTGTGCCCGGGGCTGCCGGTGCCGTCCCCGCACGTGACGGTAACGTCAAGCAGAGATGTTTGTGTGCCAACGTGCCTGCAGAGCTTGTGCCGGAGGAGAGGGTGGAAGGGGGGGGCAGGCATGGCCGGCAGGGACACCCGATCCTTGGGGGACAAAGGTGCCCTGGCCTTGTGCCTGGTCATGGGGATGAGGGGAAGGACAAGAGCCTGCTCCTTGGGGTTTGCCTGCACAGGGTGCGGGGAGCAGGGATCCCGCCCCGAGCCAGCACCCATCTCTGAACCAGAGCCTCACCTCAGGCACCCCCTCCCCCCCTCGCCATTTTCCTACCACTTTGATCACATCATAACATAAACTGAGTAGGTTTTATTTAAAAATCCCAAACTGGGGAAAAAACACCCAACAAACTGGGAAAGACCCAAACAAAGAGGAAGTACACCCCCACCCCCCCCAAACTATAGACTTCCCTTGTACTAGTGCTGCCTGTCAAGGGAATGCCAAGGAAAAGCCTTAGAGGAGTCTTCTATAAGAACTGCTGTAATTCCCAAAGAAACAAGGCACTTCAGTTAAAGGAATTAAGGAGACAAAGATGGACTGGAAGCCCTGAAGTGCTAATTCCAACCCTGTCTTCACCCACAGCTAGCTCCAGCAGTGGCTAGAAGCCTCCTCAGTCTGCTCCTATGCAGGCAAAGCACAAAGCTCCCTCTGCTGTATGACCTTAGAAGACCCTCAGTAACCTGCACCCATCAGCTGGAACAAAGCCGGTGCCTCCAGCAGGTACCAGAGCTCAGTCCCCACAACTCGCCTGTCACACAAGCGCTAACACAGCCAGGGACAATGTGAGCACTTAGGGGTTCCTCCCTAAATACCAACAAAAAGCTCAGGCACAACCACAGCCTTGGTCACAGTCTCCTCCTGGCTGCTGGGGGTGTTTACCCTCACATCTTGAGAGCACGGACACACCAAGTAACACTTCTGACAGGGTACAGTCTTTACAGTCCCAGGAGGCCATATTCCTGGTGAATCTTGCGATAGCAAAAAGCCAAACCCAAAAGCATCTGCCTTTTCTCCATGGCCTCAGCTCCCCATTCCCCAAACAGGAAACCGAGATTTGCAGCGGGAGGAAGCACAAGAAGGTATTTACAAGAGCTGAGCAGTTTCACCTGTGAGAACTGACATCCCTTCTAAGAGCCTGGAAATACATCCCCATCACAACAAGGAACACAAAGTAATATACAACTCTTTGCTTCACACTAGGCTGAGCCCTGTTCAACAGCAGAAGTCATCCATCCAACACACCAATACGCTCCTTAAAATCAAAGAACCATTAACAATGCAGCATTTCTGACAGTTTGGTCATTTCTTCTCCGCTCGACATCCAAAGCTTCATTCCCAGGTCAGCAGAAGCTTTTCAGGAACAAGACAACCCCTGCCAGGGGGCTGTTTCCAGCCGTCAGAGCCCAGCAGGGTGTGTGCAGCTCAGAGCGCCCTCCAGTCAATGGGCTTCTTCCCGGCTTTCTTGAGCAGCTCATTGGTCTTGGAGAAGTGCCGACAGCCGAAAAAGCCTCTGTTGACAGAGAGGGGCGAGGGATGCACCGTCTGCAGGACGTGGTGGCGTTTCTGGGAAGCACCAGAGGAAACCACTCATTAGATTCCTGTTTTCAGCTCCCAGGGCAAGGCTGGCTGCTTCACCTCTGACCAAGTGCGATGGCCTCTCTACACCTCCTCAGCCACCAGCCTGAGCACCCAAAGGGCTTGGCATGAGGACCGAGACTTCTGTCCCACTGAGCAGAGGAGGATGGACTACACCAAGCAGCAGTAATACCCTGGCCACTGTTCAACTGCTGTAATCATCACAGCGAGTTTTAGGCTATTCCTAGAAAAGGCAGCAGTTCTGTCCCCAAGTGGAGGCTTTTCTGACAATAGAAGTTTACACTTGCTCCACTTCTGTTGCTTAATTCTGGCAAAGGCCAAGCTTGAACAGACAGGGAACTAAATCTGACAGCAGAGCTCAAGCAGGGAGAAAGCCCCAATTCTGTAAGGGAAGTGCCCTCTAGTGTCCACCCAACTGAGGCAAACAGGGAGAGGAAGGGGAGGAGAAGCTGTACCCTGTCAATGGAGCTGCCTTTCTTCTGGGCATAGGCTCCCCATAGCATGAAGACCACCCCGTGCAAGTTCTTGTTGAGCCAGGACACCACGACATCCGTGAACTGCTCCCAGCCTCTCTCCTTGTGGGACGTGGCCTGGTGAGCCCGCACTGTGAGGACAGCGTTGAGCAGCAGCACCCCTAGCAAACACACAGAGCATGAAACAGAGCAGGGTGTTGTTTCCTCCTGTTTCCAAGAGCAATGGCAGGTTACATTTTCAATCTATGGCATCCACTAAGCATGTACTCAGAAGTGATTTTGTCTTTTACCGCTTCCAAGCATGGGACTGTTTTATTACAGGCCTTTTTATGACCTACAACAGATTCATCATGAAGCATCTGTTAACTCACCTTGCTTGGCCCAGCCAGTCAGATCACCATGACCAGGATGAGTGAAGTCCTCAATATCCATAGATAATTCTTTGTAAATGTTTTCTAAACTGCAAGCAAAAACCACCAGAAGTTTTTTTAATGTCTAAAGATAAAGAGCAAAAAACAGCACCACTCGTTGCTTTTACCCTAGGCAAGAACAGAAGTGATTTTAATCGGATCTAAAAGAACCTTCCCTGTGAGGGTGCTGAGGCGCTGGCACAGGGTGCCCAGAGAAGCTGTGGCTGCCTCATCCCTGGCAGTGTTCA
>WYDI02032520.1:0-22759 GCA_009867235.2 Psittacus erithacus | reverse complement strand
TGCTCTACCCCTGTCCTTCAGTTCTGTAGCCCCATCATAGAAGGCCACCAAATTGGTCAGGCAGGATTTCCCCTTAGAGAAGCCATGCTGGCTGTCACCAAGCACCTTGTTTTTCATGTGCCTTAGCATGCCTTCCAGGACAATCTGCTGCAAGATTTTGCCAGTCACAGAGGTGAGACTGACTGGTCTGTAGTTCCCTGGGTCATCCATTTTCCCCTTCTTGAAAATGGGGGTTACATTTCCCTTTTTCCAGTCTTTGGGAACTTCACCTGACTGCCGTGATTTTTCAAATATAATAGACAGTGGCTTAGCAACTTCATTTGTCAGTTTCTTCCTGACCTGTGGATGGATTTCCTCTGGTCCCATGGACTTGTGCACATTCAGGCTCTTAAGGTGGTCTCGAACCTGATCCTCTCCTACAGTGGGCTTAGGGTCTTCATTCTCACAGTCCCTGCATCTGCCTTCCAAGACTTGGGTGGTGTGATCAGAGTATTTGCCAGTGAAGACTTAGAATATATTCTTAAAAGCCTAATCTTTCAATATTTTTTTCCTAGCAGAATATTTAGAAGCAAAACAATTCCTCTCACGCCCCAACCCCCTTGCTTCTCAAAAAAAACCCCAAAAAAGTAAACAAGAAGCCCAAAACGTATGAAAAACAACCCTTTTTATATCTAATGAAAGAGTAAAAGATCTAAGAAAAATTTATAACCGAGGAGATAGTTGGAAATTATTCAAGTTAGGTTCTTTAAGTAAATAATTATTGTTTTCTAACTGAATAGATTCATTTGCATTTTGGGGGAGGGGGTAGGAAGAAACAATAAATAAATAAATTTCTATTATAATGCTAGCAAGTTTTCACAGTAATGCTTTTTGGTCTTCAGCATTTCTCCCTCTTTCAGGACATTTTTTTCATGACTCCTGAAATCAAGTCTCTCTCCTTGCCTCGTTTTAACAAAACGAGTTAATATCCCACACAGAAACTGCAGTTTATCATACTAAGAATAGTGGTCTGGAGAAATATAAAATTAATAGAGAAGACTCAATGAGAAGACATTTAATAATCCTTTTTTAAATAAAATAAATACTGAATTCTTATAATATTCTTTTCACTGAAAAGAAAGATGGCACATTCTTCTGAATAACAGATTAAGAATTAACTGCTGTGGGAAAATACCATGTGAAAAATGATATTTTTTTGACAAATATACATGCCAGTGAAATTAGGAATGCTACTGAAATGAAAATATTGAATCTGTATCTGCAGTAACTGTGACATTATTGCCTCTGGTTCTTCTATCTCAGAAATTATGAACAAAAGGTGCTAAAAAGGAAAAAGTTCATTTTAGTGCTGAGGAACCCTTATTCTGACTTTGGATGAAAAGGAAGACAGGGGCTGCATCTTCATAAAAATGACAAATGCTGAGGCTGAATGAAAATTTCCCACACCCTGTTATAGCTTCATTAATTTCTGGTTAATTTCCATAGTTATGTTTCAAGTAACCTAAATGCCCATTTTCTTCAATCAATCTCTGCATTCAGACTGGAAATAAATTTAGAAGTATGCATATGTTTTCCTGGGTTTTTTTTCTGTTATTATGTATATATTAGAGCATTCCTTGGTTCTCTGTAGCCCTGGAATCATTTTAAGATGAGCCATAAAAGAAAAGAGATCTACTAATAGAAACTCCAAATGTCAGATCACTTTTTAATCCTGGACATAGGAATCATTTGATTATTTTTCTGTCTCACATTTTTGGCTAGTAGCAGTCAATAACTGCTAATGGAAAAGCAGGCTGAGCCCTTCTCCTCTAAGCACATCCAATTCCTTCTGGCAAATAAATACTGTTAGCAAAGGAGGACAAGCAGGAAATTGCCAAATATTAGTGCAATTCTGTTTCATTTCTGTGTTCTGCAAACAAAATGGTAGCATCTCGTCCTTCCCTTCCTCCCATTCTCCAGTTCCTTCTCCTGCTCCTGTGCCAGGGAATGCGAAGAAGGAACACCTACAGTATTTGTTTCAAAAGGCCTGGGGGAAATATCTGTGAAAGCTTTGAGAAAGCAGATTTGAAGATGGTTAGAATGGGTTGCTTTGATTTGATGTGCTCACTGGGATCCAGAAATGGTATGTATAATAACCAAGCTGGAACTGCAACAATTTTTTCAGCTGTGAACCTAACCCAGGCTTGTTCTTTACAAAGCAAAGATGGATCCTATATAAGACCATAATTTTGGAGCTTGTACTGGAGACACAGTTCTAATGACAACATTCTATGTGTCTAAAGAATGTCCTTATACTGCTAAATCTTGAGAAGATTTATCATAATCGAGACATTCTTATTAATATTACTAACAAACACTTTCATGGTTCTTTTAAATTTATTAGTCTTTCTGCTTTCGTGCTTTTTCATGCTACACTGCTGTACCTAAAAACACTCCTTGTTGCATTTGTCACCAGATGTATGCAGTTTAATTTATTTTTTTGAAATTAACTAATTGTAAGAGCACTGTAAGAATTTTCACAGCTCTGCTGACCAGTTTAAGAAAGCATTCACATTTTTCTTCAGGACTAAAACATCCTTGAATTAGACCTCAGGATACTACCCTAAGAGGAAGAGTTCAGTAATTTAATGTTTGACTCTACACTACATTACCGAAATATTGTAAAAATTTATTTACTTTTGGTAATTATTCCATGAGAAAATTTACCAAATCAGCAGTGACTCAGATGTCATGATGTCTACAGCTGATTAAGAGTTGATTCCTTTCTACAATAACACACTTTTAAACTGAAAACTATTGGTAGTAGAGCCACCAAGTATGAATGTGGTCCAGGAAAACCTACTTACACAGTGCACTTTGCTAGGGATGTTGCAGCTTTTCAGTGACACTGTAGCACTGCACCTTTATAACATTTGAAATTTTTCTTCTTGGCCACTGTCCCATCTGCAGCAACAATGCATCATTTTTTTTCCTCTACCCACAAAAGGCAATATTAGATTTATACTATTCAGACAAAATATACAAGTGCACTGGTCAGAAGTAGATGTTAAAGAATGAAGTTGTTTACAAGAAAACATTGAGATCTCCTAAGTGAAATATGACTCAAAAGATTAGGAGACAAGGCACTTGAGCAGGGTCACAAAGACAGAAAGACTGAAAGAGCCTCTCTTTTAACAGCACATTTGTGTGCTAATAGAAGGAAATTGCCAGTGTAAAACACAATGCCTGCACGGGTAGCTACTCTCCACATCTAGCATCTAGTGAGTTCACAGGCTTTATCTTGCTCAATCATTTCTTTCTTCCTTTGGGTTCAGTTTGCATATTTTACTATTTTTCATAAGCTTTTGTCTTCAAGTCTAATGCTGCTATATGAAGTCAGAGAGCAATAATTTTCAAACTCAACAGTAATCCTTTCTCTTGAGGATTCAAGATTTCTACTAATGGAAGCAGAATAATTTCTGAGGGAATATTTTGAACTGTTTAACAAGAGTAAAGACTGAGCTGATATTCATTAACTTCCAGGTTTTTCATTTGAAAGTAAAGAATACAAATCACTTAAAGAAGACAGATGTGAGAAAAGTACTGCACAGGAAGGTACTTAAACTCAGAAAATTACTTTTAAGTGACTGTGCAAATTTAGTTGGTGTTTTTTTAAGAGTCACCTCTTTTGCAATACGCCTGAAAGTAATATACTGACTAACATATATTAAAAAAAATGTTATTGATTTGCCTTGATAAAGTTTAGGTAAGTCAAATACAGATATTATAACGCGCATGTAATGTACTATTCAGCAAAATTACCAGCCCAATACCTCTTAGCATCAAGGAATATAAATTTCCGGAAAAATGCATGAAAGACAAAAAGACTCATTCCATAATCTAGAGAATATAGTGAAGGTACAAGATCTATATCAAAGCAGATTATTCTTTACATGGAATAAAAGAAAACAAGAAAAAAAACCACAAGAATTTTCATAGAATGTTTTCCATAAATCACAAATCTCTTTAAATAAACATTTGGAAGACAAGTGGGATTTTAATACTTTGTTTCAGCAATTAATATATTTAAGACAGGTGTATTTTTGATTATGTTTATATCATGCCTGTTTGTTGAATTACATTTGTTCATGCCATTCATTCATTTGTTCATGAAAAAAGGTGATTTTGTTAGGATCTGGTGATACAAAGGACTGATCAACCTTTACTTGCTACCTGTGGAATGGTGGGAATTTCTGTAAAATGACAGTGCAGACTCACACATGTCTCGATGGCTGTTTTGAAAAAGCTTGGTAGGAAATATATTAAAAGTGAATGCGGTGCAAAGGCCTATGTGAGTAAGAAAAAAAGTAATGATCTTTAGAAACTTTGACCTTTTTATCCAGCTCATCTGAATTCAGCATATTTCAATGAAGCAACAAAGATGAATGGGTGTTTACCAGGCTACATAATACAGACCTATGAGTCTCATCAATGATGTGTGATAATTTTATTACCTAATCCACAAACTTAATTGGCAGAGCTGTTGCTGGTTGCCTCAACAGTGTCATGTCCATTTCATACAGTGAGGCTTGCTTGGAGCTGTTCAGCAGTTCTCAGCTATTGTCTCCTCACAGGAAAAATGTTGCTTTAATCATCCTGGAGGGAATTTCACTCTCAAATTATGAGATAAATAACAGTAGTACTGTTTCTTGTCCTTTCCACATGCTTCCTTCTCCCCTAGTGCTTATTAGAGTTTATGTGTTGCTCCACAGATATACTCAATTCTTTTGATAGTTACTCTTATATTCAGTTCGAATGGTGATGTTTGAATATCAACTGTAATATCTCAAGTTTATGAAAAATTTATCAATCATTCATCAAATTGCAGCCTAGAATGAGGCATATTTTACCGGCAGTATATAGAAAGAAATATGGCTTCTCTCTCTGTACATTTTTTTCTTTCTTTTCTTAATTACTAATTAAATTATTTAGAAAAATGAAACAAAAATTATCTAGATCATTTTGACAACTCATGAGCTGCAGTGTAAAATAGGATGCTTATGAGATTGTCTGTATGTTTGCTTACCAAGTGAAATATCGAATATGCTTTCTAAGTTAATTCAGTAGCAAAATTATGAGTGATGCCTTTCTTGAAACATCACTGCATGAATACTGTATACCAAATTAAATAGAAAAGAGATTGGTACTTGGCTTTCTCACATTTCTGATGTTGGATTGGCACATGTGTGTTTATACTTCACCTTAGCTATATGCTCATATCTCAAAAGACCCAAAGACTGACTTCTTTAGACCATAAAAATATGGTTACCGCTGACTTTTCACATATGTAAGAATATCCATTTGTCTTGTTGCTTCTTTTCCTGTGTCAATTAAGTTGCCAAGCTCAACAAGTCTGACAAATGTTCCAAGGTGATGTTGCTCCATTTATATTTCTGAAGTTAACTCCGAATTGACTGAACAGTGTAGAAAAATTGAGCAGTTTGTTTATCTTGGTTTACCTTTTCTAAGGCTGACTTGTTTTTTGGGCACTGAAAATTTAGAGATGCACAGGAACAAGAAGCGTTAGTCAACCTAAATGTCAGACAGAATGTACATTCAGGGGTTTAAAGCCCCCCTGAAAACACTACATTCAGGGGTTTAAAGCCCCCCTGAAAACACAACCCCAACTTCTGGAATACATTTACAATAGTAATTATAAAACACTAAACCAATGTATTGACAGCTTCTTTGCCCACTAGTGTGCACTTGTAAAAAAAATGTTTAACTAATAAAGTTTAAAAATTCTTGAAAATTATTAAGAAAACCCCCAAAACCATAAAATCATGTAATCACACCCATTCAACGTACAAAAGAACATGTTTTAAATGTCAACAACTTTTGTTCTCTTGCTAATAAAAGCAAACCCAATGTTCTTCAGTAAAACTAAATACTGTTTTCTGAAAATTGCATATCAATGACTTATAGACAAGTGAGCTCATCCTGCTAATCTACAGCCTTTTGAACTTTTATAAACTCTTCTGAATATACAAACTAAGAATCTTGCTGCACATTGATCCTGCAACAAAAAATATTACTTTTTGAGTGAAAGAACTTTTATATATTTATTTGGACTAATTCATTACTTAAACTGGGTTAATACAGTGAAGCTTTTTCCATGCCAGGGGGGTTGGAACCAGATGATCTTAAGATTCTTTCCACCCCTAACCACTCCATGATTCCAACTATATATTTAGTGAGAACATATTGCTACACACAGCATGAGCCCTGAGAGAAATGTATTTATAGAATAAAACACTTGTTTACTTCATTTGCTATACAAAATGCGTTGACACACCTGCAAAACCCTTGAAATGCAGAGATGTGTGAACAGTGTATATTTTAAAAGGTTTTCTCATTATACTATCTCTAATTGCCTAAGAACTTTACCTTTATGATTCAAATATTATTCCTATGCTATGGGCCAGATAGTTCTAAAAGCTTGCAGAGGTTTGATGCTAAATTTATTTATTCTTTATGTAACTTCTGATAACCGACATAAATTTATGTTATAAACAAATAGTATCTTACACCTTTAATCGGGAAAATTGGAAAATCAGAGTAATGTTTGCCTCCTGGTCTACCAACTGAAATCATCAACTGCCATGCTCTAGTTTCCAGAAGAAAAAAAATGCTTTAGCTGTTGCTAAGTTACACTGAATGCCTATTGAATTGCACATGAAACCTATGCTAATTCCAAATACAGTCATTATGAGTGGCAGCATTACAAAGAATACTGAATAGATTCGAAATAATAGAAGACCAAATTAAAGAACTGTCGTCACCTTTTGCTCCATTTTCTTCAGCCTTTCTGGACTCTTTTTTAAAGATAACTTAGCTGTCAGGTAAAAAAATAATATAAATAAATAGTCTTATGGGTTCTTTTACAGTGCAAGCCAGTTCTCTGCCTCTGTGGCACAAGTAGCAACTAAAATTTCAAAGTAAAAACCACAGAATGAAAACAAGGAAGAACAGCTGGACTGTGCTGATATATACACTAAATTCAACCACAAAACAGCTATATGTTTCTGTGCTTTTAAAACATGTTCTAACTTGTCACTGTTTCTTTTGCTACTGCTGAAATTATGCTTTGGATTGAGCCCAAGGAAGTTTTAAAGTAGGAAACCTCATACCAAGCAGATGATAGTAATTACTCCTCACTGACATGGTCCTGACACTCCTTTTTGCTGCTCAGTAAGTTGGAGCAGCTCTGACACTTCTGCAGCAGGCCAGAGCTACACCCACTTCAGTATTTTCCTATGTAGAAATACTGTATTTCAAGAATGTAAGGAAAAGAAGTCTAAACTATGTTCACAATGAAGTTGTATAAATTTGTCAGTGAGTTATACGCCGTAGTTGCTCCAGTAGTACGAGCTGAACTCAAGAGATCGCATCCAGGCCTTTGCCTTATGCTTTGGTGGCCTGCCTAGTTACACTTGCTTGGACTGGCCATGAGGCCAAGGAAATTACATAGGACATTTATAAATTCCCAAATACGTATTCTTAGAAACTTAGCTTAAGATGCTTCCACTGGGAGCCTGAAGTGGAAGGGCTTCCTGTGCTTCAAATAAAGGAATGATGGAGGTTGTTACCCAGCCGCATATAAGGCATGTCCTCTATTAGTATGAGAACATTGGAGATGATAATGCTCTAGTTATAACTGCATTAGTGCATATAACATTCTTTCTTTCTCTTTAGCTAAAATTCTGTTGCAACTGAAACAAATACTGCCATTTGCCCTCATAAGCCATATACCTGTGCCTACGATAGGTCTAATGTGTTGCTGCCAGCAAAGCTGCAGTCCTTATGGAGTCTTTCCTCTCTTTCCCTGGTATTTCTGACCACAGGTTCTGGTGCCATGGAATTCACATAGCTGGACTAGTAAGAGTGTTGTCCAGACCATAACAAGTGTTAGAAAATACCATTTAATAAGATTCCATCAGATCTGTTTTACGCTACCAGTATAATTACACCACAAGTTTGCCACTGATAACTCACACTTTAGAACAGAATAAACTATTTCAGTTGGAAGGGGCCCACAATGATTGCCTAGTCCAACTGCCTGAACAATTCATGGCTGACCAAATTAAAACATGTTAAGGGTGTTGTCCAAATGCCTCAATAATTGACAGGCTTGGGGTATCGACCACCTCTCTAGGAAACCTGTTCCAGTGTTTGACCACCCTCTTGGTCAAGAAATGCTTCCAAGTGTTCAGCCTAAACCTTCCCTGGCACAGCTTTGACAATTCCTATATGTCCAATTTCCAGATAACAGGAAGAAGAGATCAGCACTTCCCTCTCTGCTTCCCCTTCATAGGCAGCTGTAGAGAGCAATGAGGTCTCCCCCAGCCTCTTCTTCTCCAGACTAGGCAAAGCCAGTTTCTTTGGCTGCTTATCTTATGATATGCCTTCCAGCCCTCTGCTAAAAGTGTTACAGCAGCCCTTCTGAAAAGTGTGAGTCTGACGTTTCTTTCTCATTTTATCAATCACCAAGATCCATTCTACTATGTCATGATTTACAGCTCTTGGTTGTTAAAAGAATTGCAAAAGAAAATCACTGGTTAGACCTCTGTCACTCACAAGAGTGAAGATGTGCTTAAGGAGTCTAGCAAACAGAAATTAAGGCTTAACTATTTGAATGCAATATTAAGCTAGGGGATTGATCACACAACTGATAGAACAGACTGCAGATGGCAGGTGTGCAAATCCAGTCACTCCCAAGTTTTCCAGAACATATACCAAAGCATGGTGTAGTCCATGATCCAAAATGCAAATATCGCACTTGGAAATTGTCATAATTTCACTCACTGAAGTGCTGACAAACATACTGCTTTGCTCAGGTATTTAGAAGGAAGAGTGTGGCAAGCTATCAGCAAATAGCAGTTTTCCTCATGCTCAAGGGGAGCAGTTGCCAGTTCTTGTCAGAATTCTCTGAAGTGCAGCACTGACTGCCACAGGCTCTTCACAATCCTGCCTTTTCTAACTTGCACAAATGCTACATTTCCACTTACATGTCCATATTACATTAATAAAACATGGTTGTTGACCACTTTTGGCATTTTACCACACATTCACAAATACTTTTCAGACTGATAACACTGAAAATATTAAAAGTCAGACACAGTCATGCTCTTCAGACAAATCTGCTTTTTGCATTCCAAAAAACTCTGAGAACTTGTCTTTGGGCAAGGTAGCTTGACCTTATTTTTGCCTTTGAAAGATGTAACTCTGCTGCTTTGTAACTCCTTTTTCTTTTATTCTATGTCTTGACTTGTTGTCAGACATTGATAAACACTAGTATTTTACACATATTTACTCTACGTCTTTTGTATCACCTTGTTCTGTAAAAGTGTTCAAGTGAAGATCTGCAATGAGGGTTTATCTTACACTCCTGCCAATGAGTTTGGAGTTACACTTCTGAAGTTTTAAGATGAAAATTTGAAGGCTGTGTGTCCCAAATGCTGAGGTTTTGTTAGGAAAACTGTAGCCTTATATGCTGTTTGCATGCTGCTGGACCTATACAAATGCTTGTTATTAGTAGCTTGCCCTGCTTACTAGTAGTAGCAAAATATGTCTTTTTGTACTGCCATTCCTTCAATTCTTTCTCCAGCTATGTTTGTGTTATAGATGCATAGAAAGTGTCTATCAATACTTTGATTATTATTATACTCTGTTTTCACTGAAATTCATATTGGGATTTTTTTTTTCAGAAGCAATGGTGTCCTTCAAACTCAGTGTAAATCATTACACTGAAATAATTTATTTCTTGCTTTGCCTTCATTCTTTCAACACCGGTCTTTCCACTTCTCAGACATGGTCTCTGAGCTTTATTAACCTCACTGTGCATTTTAATTGATCATCTCAAATAAAACTTTCAGCACTTTTGGATGGTGTGGGGATATTAAATGCTATATTGTTTTCAGTGTTTTGGATCAGATTTAGTACTTTTTTTCTAAGGCATGATCAACGTAATTCATAAGTGCCACTCTGATTTGCATTTTGTTGTGATTCAGTTTTAGGTGACATTTCCTGCATTTGTAAACACTGATTAAGTTTTTGTTGTGCATTGTTCCTGTGCTGCAATATACTAAAATGTCATAGAAGTTACTTTGACTTCCATCAGATTTCCTAGCATGTCAGTCTCCTGGAATATCTCTTATGCCATTGAGTATTGTACACCGAATACTCTTTTGAAGTGTCATCTGAAGAGTGGTGAAAGTGGTTACGTTGCTACTTTATTCTTCCTACTCTACCTTTACAGTTTGAGTCTGATTGACTTGTTCATTTGGAAGTGATATTGTGATCTAAAAAGCGGGGGTGTTAAGTTTTCTCATTTTGTTTCAAATGTCTGCCCCATCTAGTACTTACTTATCTTCTGCAGTCATCAAGCTTACCTCCTTAGGTGGTTCTCCCATTTTCCTACTAATAAATACCCAGATATTTAATGCCAGAATTCGTCTTTTTTGGCCCTAGCTATTTCTGACAATTCATATATTACAGGCATCACTGGAAACACAGGTGTAGAAAGTTTGAATTGTCAGTGTTCTGGTAGATATCCCATGCAACCTAATGCCTCATCAAAGTACTACTTTTCTTGTTTTCATGATTTATGTTTATGGATAACCTGTGTAGAATCCATGAACAGATCTGGCTTTATTTATTGATTTCATTTCAGGGTTGTTTTGGCAGGGTACTTACTACATAGATATCCAGTCATTGACACTTTCCTTGAAGATACTATTAATACTCTGTGTGGACTAAATATTCAATAAGTGTGGCAAATCATATAAATACAAATGACAGCAGCTGTGTGCTGTGATCTACCTTTTTCTTAATTCAGTTTCAGGAATGCAATTACTTTGATGTTTTAAAAACTCTGATTTTCTTTGGGCCCATTTTAAGATGGTAGTACATAACTTTGCAATTCTATACTTCTCAACATACTTTGCAGCCAAGGACATAACATGACTGCTGCCGAGTTCTTCTTCTGCAATGAATCCTGCAGTTGCATCCTACTATATGCCTTGTACTGTTCCAATGGTGTGTGCAACACATTTATGCCGGTAAGTTTGCATTGTGGCTTATCATGACCATCTTCCTTAGGTTTGCACTTGTGGACTAAGACAAAATTGATCCTTGCTACAGGCCTGTCATGTCACTGCCTTTGCTGTATTTTTTCTTGGAAAAATATGCATACCATATACTGAAACTTTCACTCCTTTCAATCTTCTGTGCTTGCTTGCTTGTACTGCCACATGTATGGCATTACTGGCATTAGCAAGAAATCTCAGCTGTTCTTCAGATGTCTTATGTACTCTTCTGTTTGGAGAATAAATTTTGTCCCCAGTATTTTTTCTTTAATACCTATTGAACTTGATCTCATTAGGTATGATCTATTTTATTATTTTATACTAATCGATGAAATCTATGTAGTCAGATGTCCCCTTATTGTCACAGTAAGCCTTGGTTTCCTGCACAGAAAACTTGGCTTACTACAGATTGCATTTCTGCTCCTTGAGCTTAACTTTAGACATTCGTTTCTGCATGGATAGCCTTCTATTCTATTTCATTGTCCTCAAATGATACCTCAATTACCTTCTTTAATTTGAATAATTTTTTTTATGGGCTTCTGATTTCCAGTTTCATAGAACCTTCTTTCATGGTTTTCCACATTCACTGCATGTTTGTTTGGTTTGTTTTTTCCTGACTATTCTTTTTGTTTTTCAGTTTTCATACGGAAGTATTGACATCCACAGTGCATGAGAAACATATGTGGGTTTTTTCTCACAAAATATTCAAATGAAGTTCTTTCTTTGATAATATTGCAGAGGTGTTTCACTCTAGAAGATTTTATGTCAGAAACAGTTACAGAAGCAACATGACAGTTTGTTATGCAGTTTGATTTGTTTTGGAATTACCAATATGTCTGTATCCAATAGTTTTTCAAATCACGACCAGGTTTATGCAAGGCAAAGAACAGAATCTGAGATATTAGAAGATTGATTGATAAGAAATTATCCAGGTGATTCTCAAAATGAAGAAAGTAAATAAGAAAATGCAGGGGCATGGGGTAGTTGGGGAAAAGAAGAGAGAAAAGAAGGTGTACACTAGCATTAAGGAAGAAAGTTGTTCGTGTGTTTTATGTACTCTTTGCATAACAAAAAAAATCTGATAAAGGAGAAGGTGTATAATTTGGTGTAATTTGCAGCCTACTTTAAAAGCTCGAATCCTACTGCAACAAATTCTTACCATCACATTTCCAATCCCTTCTAAAATGTGTTCTTATTCCGTTCTTAAAGGCCTGACAAAAAAGGACCAAATAGTGTTAGCTGCTTGATGTTTTGCTACCAAATGATTTTACATATATAATAAAGTGGGCTTAGAGTATTAAACCCTGCATTTTTCTTATCTCCCAAATTTTCCAGACAAATATTCCCTTTGCAAGGAAAATAAAGTAGACATACTATATTTTTTTTACAAATGTAAACCAAAAATATTGGGCCTTCTCTGTCCAAGTCTGGCAGCTTTAATCCAGTGGAGATTAAAACTCTATTTATGACAAAATATTATTATTTAAGTCCCACAGAAAATGGCTCCTGCATTGTAGTATGGGAAAAATTTTACAGCTACAATCTGTCAAAGTCTAGAGCAGCAATGAAGCCCTTCCATTTTCACTGTTACTTTCAGAACTACAGAATTAAGGTTTCAGGATGATACAGTAACACATGACGGTTCAACATATTTCATATTTAATCTAGGATTATCAAATTAAAACTTTAGTTTTATAATAACAGTCCTGCTGTGCATTATAATTTCTTTCAGCAGATAAGGTCCTTGAGGGAAGTTTGCTTCCTTACATAGGTCTAGTAATTACCTGTTCTCTGTCTTGAATGCCATGTCAGATCATGATCTTTGTTTATTCATTATTCCTCAGATTTTACCATTATGATTAATTTTTAATTCACCATAGTCTGAACAAGTCTAAACACCAATACTTTTTCTACTTCATAAGTGACAGAAATGTCTAAGTGCTTCAAACTACTGCATTTATTGAGTCCATTTGCTTTCTACCATCCTGTAAGAAATAGCTGGGCATTTCAGGAAATACTGTATCAATAAATAAACAGTCACACTTCCTGCCCCCTACCCCCAACCAGTCTGTCTGGGCTTGAATAGTTGCATATAACCTCCCTGTAATAACTGAATTTCAAAACATTGCTATTATAAACCCAGTTTGCTTTTTTATCCTTAAGACACTGACACATGCAATTTTCCTCTCTTGATTGCAGTCATTGTGATGGGGTGAGAGCCAGAGCACAAGCAAGAAACTGCCCAATAAAATATCATCCTTCCTCTATCATTCTCACTGTCAAGAATATCTGGGATGAATGCCTTGGCTTTGTCTTGCAGAATAAATAACAACTTGATTCCTTTTCTGAGGGCATATTTTCAATTACTTTACCCAGGTTTTATTAGAAAGAGATTTCCAGCTCTTCTCAGCAAGGCAGAGCCAGAAGAAAGAGGAAAGTCCTAGAATTATGAGCATGAAACTGTAAGTTATTGAGTAAACAAACATGAGGCATTGCAATTTTATTGCATGAGAGTCAGCCAGAGAATGAATCTTAGAGAGGGATGATTTGTGGAAATGCCAAATAGTGACAGTCTTTACATTCATGACTTTATCCAAATTTTAGCCCAGGCAGCCACTTCTGTGAATGACGCAAACCCCAGCTCAGATTCATCAAGTTTTAAATCAGTGTATCAGTGGGAACAAATCAGCATCCCTTCTTCTACCACCAGTCTTTTCAGGCTCCTTGCTTAGTCATCATGATTGTTGCACAGGACTGAAAAGGTTTTTGTGTAAAGATCAAGGTTTAATAACTGTAATTTCACTATTCTTTGAGTACCATCAAATAAGATACCTTTTTTTCCAAGGCCAACTTACTATCTTACTATGGCACTATATCAAGCCCAATTATTCACACAGCAGACAGCTCTAGATGACTCTAGCTAGGTTTATAACATATTAAACAAGGTCTAACCATTTCTGCTATTACTCTCCAAATTGCCAGGTGCACTGTAAAAATGCAAACATATTGATGCTTTTAGGCCTCTGGCATCAGGTTAGTCCATCATGGCTGAAAAGCAAAGATTGGCAAGAAGAGGAACACAAGAAAAATGAGAGAATGAAATTGTAAAAGATCCTAGAAGGGGGAAAAAAAATGGGAAGAGTGTAATTGAAAGAAAAAAATTCAGTGTAATATCAGAAATTAACAAAAAAGGAAAGGGAAATCTTGACAACTGTGAAGAGCATTTATTGAGGATACCATAAATAAATTGGCGCATCCTGAGTGTATTTCATAGTGTAGTGAGATGTCTTTACCGGATTCTGAAAGAATTGCAGGCACACAGCAATATGTCACAGCCAAAACCACTTTTTTACTTAGATTTCAGCTGTTATGCCCCCACTGGTAGTAACAAATTATTTTTTTTCTAACAGTAATAATTTTCTAATAATACTAAATTTTCTGTTGGCACTGGCTTGCAGAGATTCTTTTTATGTATATCTATGTGCCATGCCCTTTACTAAGGACACTCCTTCATTTTAAAAAAAAGTCATTAAAAGCCCCCATCTTGAAAGAAAAATATGAAAGTACTGTAAAAGATGCAGGTATGTGCTTTCATGTCTGTATGTGCAGATATTTGTACTCAAGGATGGAAAAGGTAAGAGTTTTCTTCATTCCTTTTTTATTTAGGTGCTTGTTTGTATGTCACTTTCTTCTTGGAAATATTTTCTTCTCTTCCTTGACTTCTTCCAACTCTCGGTCATTCTGCTTCTTAAGATACCTCTTTCAGGTACTTCTACCTCCTTGAGCAATCCTGCAAACATTTCTGAGTTATTTTTTTAATTATTATTTAATTTTTTTAGTTTGTTTTCAAAAAAGAGATAGAGTGTCAAAATCATGGTGCAATCAACATCATAAGCACACTTCAGTCTCATTATAGCTTGGGATTTTGTATTCCAGATCATTTGAGTTCTACAGCCTCGTAATTAATTTATTACTTCTTACCTCATAATTAGGTTCCACTCAGTAGGAATGACCCTTTTTGGAGATGCAAGTTGTGAGGACATTATGAGTTAATAGGATTGGAAATCAAACAGATGGAGAAAGATTTTTTGTCTATGTTGTGAGGAGTTCTGCATGTATGTGAACACTAACCTTCAGGAAAGAGACAGAAAGAAAAAAGAAGTAAAATACAAGCATGGCGATGCAGCGGAGTTGTGACCAACTAATGAGGTGTCTGGTCTGCACAAGAATGGCTTGAAACTACATTTGCATTTTCCTGAGGATATGAGAACACACATTTAGCAGGGAGGGTAAGATACCAATTCTGTCTGAAATGAGCAATTCATGCATCTGCGACTAATATAGAAGTATGAAAAACTCCATACATTTGTATTGGTAAGGTAAAATTCTGTCATCTCAGTCAAACAGCTTTTACGTTTTCAATGTGTTAAATGTAGTTTTTCACTCATTAAGAAAAGGGCATGTCTTAGGTCAGAGTTTGTTGTTCAATTAGAATCTTACTCAGAGGAAAACCTTTCAGCAGAAGGTATTACAGGAAAAAAAAAAAAAAAGAAAAAAGAGCCTAAATGCATATGGCATTATTTTCTCTTCCAGGAAGTTAGTATCTTACTGAGTTATGTCACTAAACCTGAATTTTGATTGGCACTAGGCATGACATTGCAGATACAAGACAATGTATTGAATGCAGATTATGTTTGGTTTGCATTCAGGTAAACTGATAACACACTGCTATTTTGTGATTTATCAGAAGTTATGCACAAAATCATTTCCTCCATTAATTTAATATTTATCACAATAAAGTAATTATGAGCCTTTAGACATCAGTTATTCATGGAAACAGATTTACACAGAATTTTATTTTCCTCAGTAGAGACCCTACTCATTTATTTTTATTATTATTCGTATTCTTCTCTAGATGTAAAATATGCTGAGCACTGTAATTTAACAATGCATCTATGATAATCACAATGAGAGCGTCTACACTTCAGATTGAGATAGATAGATGATTATAGGGAAAGCAGTGAACCACTTCCTGTAGCAATTCCAGTTTATATACAACTCATCAATTTTTTAAGAAAAGTATTGACCTTACAATTGAGTTATCATCATCATTTTCTTAGTGCTTTTCATTCCTAAACTGTTTTTAACAGATAACAAGCTATCTATGAGTGATCAGTTTTCTGTGGCGGAATATATTTAAGTTTCTCAGCATGACCTTCAGTGGAACTAAAAAAAAAAAATCAGAAGTGACATTCACCAGTATTACTTCATAAAATTAATTTTGTTCAGATAAGAATGCTTAATTCTAAGTCAGATCCTGAGAATAACTGAATAGTATTCGTGCAATTATTCTCTTCATCATGAAAGGAAATATTTTTGACTAAGGTAATTGTGTTCTGAAAATCAGTTTAACTTCTAAACAGAATACCATGATGTCTTTGACTTCATAGATCATAAATCATAGAATAGTTAGGATTGGAAATGACCTTAAGATCATCTAGTTCCAATCCCTCTGCCATGCGCAGGGACACTGCCCACTAAACCATGTCACCCAAGACTGTCCAATCCGGCCTTGAACACCGCCATGGATGGAGCAGTCACAACTTCCCTGGGCAAACCATTCCAGTGCCTCACCACCCTCACAGTAAAGCATTACCTCCTTATATCCAATCTAAACTTCCCCTGCTTAAGTTTGAACCTGTTACCCCTTGTCCTACCACTACAGTCCCTAATGAAGAGACCCTTCCCAGCATCCTTACAGGCGCCCTTCAGATACTGGAAGGCTGCTATGAGTTCTGTTCGTCTTGGCTATTTTAAGAGAAGGAAGAAGAAAAAAGCATAATTTCTTGTGAAGGGAACACCAACAATAAAATAAAGTAAGCAAATTTTCTAGAAAGCCTGATTAGAAGGAGTTATGCTGTGCTGTTCATCATTATAATTTTGTGAGCTGGTGATTTCTAAGACAAGCACAAAGAATACTACATAGCATAAATAGCATCTTGATGTATTCTTGACTGTATGTATCTGGTTCCTGACCACCTGTAAGTGAAGAGCTCTGTGAATTAGTGAGCAAAATAGATTTGCCTCATATTGTCCAAGAAACCTGAAGGAGGTGTGGGGCATTTTTATTCAGCTAATTTTGTTAGTTATGAAGCACTTATTCCCTAGGTTTTTTTCAGGAAACAAGAAGAACTCCATGTTGTGTCTCCCGCGCATGTTCAGAGTTTAGGTCTAAAACACTGTAATAAAGACCAAGGGGAAGCAGATACCTTGACAATAATAGATTATTTGAGGGACCAGAAGAAGTCGTTTGCTGACACTTTGCAGAGGCTGGTGATGTTACTTTCCTGAAATCAATCTGTGTTTTGTAAATAAATTGTTAATAAACATGCCTGCTTACTGGCATTAGCCAGAGAAGCAGATAAAATCCCCAGACAATTACACTGCTGTTCTAGGAATCAGGTACTTGGCTGATTTGCAATCAGATACACAGGCTGTCTGTCCTTCGAGGGTTCTCTGTGGGAATGCTTTCTGAACTGCATATATATCACCCTATCAGTAAGGAAAAAATAAAAGCACCTCAGCAACTTGCAAGGACTGTGCATGCAGAGTGTCAAACAGAAAGGCTCAAGGTGAGAAACTTTCATATTCACTTTTCTGAGAGTCATAGAATTTGCTGCTACCAAACCAGGTCTGTCAAAAAAGAGACAGCTCATGAAAGTGGAATGAGGGAAAAAGCAAGTTTATGATGGTTTTACTCAACCAATTGAAGCAAAGTATTTGATTTCAGCATTTATATTGCCAGCAGTTTACACAACACTTTGTAGCTGGGATTTCTTTCTAAGCCATTTCTATGAAAGGTTAGCAGGTTAGCAGATTAGCAGGAGAAATCTTTATTATTCCTACAATGGCTTTGCTTATGAAGAGATTATTTTTTCACCATTATTTGGGGGAAATGATGTTGCAAAAGCTGGAGTCCCGCTTGCTGGATGGCCTTATATATAGATAGATAGCTTTTTAAAAAGCTAGATTTTCTACCTAAAAGATTATTTCCATGTCTACAAGTTCCCATGGAAGTCATGTAAAAAAATACTTATTTTGTTACCATACTGAGAGAATGATTCACTATGAATCATTTATTAAATGAGTTTAGTCTCTTTTTCTGTCTGCAGAATGTCTACAAACATATCACAACTTTTTTGCATATACTTGTTATTCTAAATTACTTGACAGGTCTTTTTTTGTGTGTGCATTTGTTTACTCTGTAGGTTGCAATGTAGATTCTGAAAATGTAGCTTACCCATCAGTTTGTGCCTGGTTATCTAAACCACCCATTTATCTGTTGTTTTCCTGGTTGTCAAAGTGCTCACTCTATGTAGGACAAGTCTCTTGGTACAGACATCACCCCCTCTGAAGTTAAGTATGCAGCTCCGTGCATACATGATCAGTCCTCCATAGTAGAAGCAGAAATTCGCTGTGAAAGCATATGGTCAGAAGTTTCATGTACTTTTTTTTTCCTTTAATGAATTTTTTCTAAAAATCAGTTATATCCTACAGGTAGAGAGGGTCAGAAACTCTCTTACATAAAAATCAGAGTACTATTATTTTTTCATTATGAGCTTAGAAACTTTTTTGTTGCAAAACCCTTTAAATTTGCCTATGCAAATAATGTGGTAACCAGTGAATTCTAAATGTTGGATGTACATGCTTAGAAGGAGGGGAGAATAAAGGTAACGGATTTCCACCTTAATGTGTAACTTTTTCTGAACACAGTTCAAGCAAATGCTAAGGGAAGTTGATTCATATAATCTCTTAGGTTAAAGGGAACAGAAGGAATCCCCAATGTCCTCTGAGCCTTTTTCTTTCTATTTATTTAGTTATTGGCTATAGAAATAAAAACATATCTCATTAATCTAAGGCAAATGACTGTATTCATAGTAATTTGGAATTCTTAATTCATCATTTAGTATCTGCCTTTAAAAGGGTGTTTTATATATAGTAAACCTGCACCATGTTTCTGGGTGTGTCTATAGCACTTGGCATAAATGTGATCACAATTTCCCCCTTGCAGTCTCTGTGGAACTGTTCATGGAGACTGCTAAAAGCCTCATCCAAAAGCCAGAAAAATGTTTAAGAATTAAATCTCATTCTTGTCGTACAATTTTCATACTGACATACAAATATTGATTTTAGTGGATTAAAATCAAATGAGAACCTCACATATTTTTCAGTGCAAGCTTTAACCTGAGACATGTGTACAAAATTATGTTGTTATTTACACCAGAGGGGTAAAAGACCTTGTGGTAAGAGGAAGGGAAGAAAAAGATCCTTTATCACATATATCAATCCAGCTTTGATATATCATCACTGCTGAGTCTAAACTAAAGCAGCATACTACTATTCCAGTAGCAACCACGCCTACCGTATATGACTTCAAGGGACGGGTTTGTTCTATTTTTGGGCTCTACTTTTCATTTTCTAATTTTCTCTCATTGCAATATAATTTTATTGTGTAGGTTTTATACTACTCATTCCTCCATTACCTTTCCCTTTAGATACTGTTTTGATTTGTGTTCTGCCTGACTGGATCCACAGTATCAGAAGCCTCCTTGTCAGACAGTCAGTAGAGACTCTAGTTTTATTGCCCATAAAAAATAAAAGTTATCTTCGCTCTTTAAAGCCTATCTGTGACTTGGAGAGTCTACAAGTTCAACAACACACTGTTGATGGAAGGCTATAATACCAATGAGCAGATGAGACAATTAGACTGCAACCATTTGTTTAAAAGATTTAGGGTCTCTTTACAGCCTCTGTGAGCCATTATTAGTATTTTATTACTTTGCCTTGTGATGGAAGGACACATAAGACAAAAGACAGTTTTTCAGGATGGGGTTTTTGTTGTGGTTTTTTTTTGTTTTGTTTTGGTTTGGTTTTTTTCTTGGTTTTTTTTTTCTGAAAGACCTGATGGGAAAATCCACACAAACTTATGAACTACCTGCTCCATGCCTGTGAAACAAGCCCTTGCTTGTATTAAAATATTCTCTAGGGAAAACAGTCCTTTCTTGTCTCTTTTGTTTTATCAGTAATAAATAATTTTATAATCAAGAAATCTGTGTTGCAATTATTCCCTTTGAAATTGTACTCATAGGCTTCTGTTCAGTTTATATATGATTAATTAGAAGTAATTTTATTTTCATTTTGTGTCAATTAAATGAAAAAATTGTGTTCTCAATCCTGGGAAAAAAAGTGGAATTTAAGAGAGAAGGAGGGATGGGGTGAGAGGACTAAATACCAAGGTCAAAAAGAAATAGACTTTTCAAAGGGCAGAAAATCAAGCACACAGAATTTATTGCGAGCAGCTAAAACTTGATCACAGCAGCCAGCATCGCAAAGAGCTAGAAGGCTCTTATCAAAGGCAGCAGGTATGCAGGCCAGGGACAAAGTGGTTTTGAGTCAGTGCTGCACTCTGTTTCCACTGGCATGTTTCAGTATCTATATATAGATAATTGTTCAGACAGCCAGCTGTTTACCAAGAATTTGTTTTCATTTTATGACTCTTATAAGGATATTTCCAAATAAAGCAACAACATTCCATAGGATACATGGTGTTCTTTGGCTCACAGGCTGCTCCAAGAAAGTTGTAAGTTTGAGGGCTTTGAGGTACTCAGAGACTCATAGAAGGAAACTTCACAAGCTACAGTACCATTTAATGTTATTTTTCTCTTTAATTTATAGGCATCACAAACTCCAGAGTTCAAAGCTTGTTCAAGCCTTTCAGCTTGAAATGTTAAGAACTTTACAAAGCAAACATGTTTTCATCCTCAAAGAATGACATTTGAAAAAAGTATCTTAAAGGCTAATAGTACATTTAGATTTTTGCTTATATTTCTAGGCCAAATAGCATAACATCTTTTTTATTCTAGCACAGTGACAGAATGCCAGTACTTTAATTTATTTATTTTTGGCTAAGAAATTAAGATAAGAATTTTACCTTCAAATATGCAGTCATTGCTTGACTGAAAATGTGACTTTGAGAAAAAAAAAAAGATAAATCTTTAATTGCTTATTATCTTACAATCAAATTTGTTATTTGCTACTACTTCTAATTACTACAAGTAAACCTATTCAGCTATTTCAAACAGCTGTGTTAGAGCATTGTTGTGCAATATCTCAGTAATTAACATAATGCAAAATAAGAAGGAAACGATTAGGACAGGATACTGCAAATAGTATGACAGGCCCTAAAATGCTTATTTTATCATATGGCAGAAAACCTTGCTTGGTTTGCACTGGTCATTTTTTTGTCCTAAGATAGACAGCACCATTAAAAGAAAGAAAATGCATAAAAAGTCATCTTACACCACTCATTACTAAGAGTTAAAAAGTTATCAACAAAAGAAAGTAAAACTAGACCAAAATTAAATGGGAAAAGTAGCCTAGTAACATCATTAATAGATTCAAAATATCCTTAAAGATTAGAATTTTTTGATCCAAGTCCTATTTTTAATAGAAAAAGGAAGCATTATCTTGTGGGAATTGTGATCCGTTTAAAAAAAACTATTCTTGTGTGCTAAAAGGAGAAACTGACTTGAAAAAGGAGTCGGCTCTCTAAACTGATGAAATATCTTAGCTAAAATGAAAATGTGATCTTTAGGGACCCCCACCACTGGTCATTCTGTACTAGGTAGATGAGACTGCAGCAAAGTCCCATGTATTTTCAACATCTCCTTAGGCAGACATTCCTGCAGACAACTTCAGCTTTTTTAGAAACCACCTTGCTCAACAAACCACATAACTAAATTTCATCCTTGATTCGCACTCGGGGTGATCTCTACTAAGCCTACTGATTTCAGCATGAGCACAAGAGTTGCACCAAAAAGAGAGCCGCAAGATGTTACTTCGCAGATTCACACATAAAATGCATCTCTAAAAAATTGTCATAATTTCACATAATCTTACAACATGTTTCTGATACTTTTAGAGCAAGAGTGAATTAGAGGAAAAGCAAATGAGTAAGTGTAGACTTAGGAGACAAATTCTCAAAAGGTATAATAACTTATGGAGCTTGGAAAAAATGAACAGCAGTGAGTGCTTACTTTGAGAGTTTTCATGAAAAAAAAAACCAACCAAACCAAACCAAGCCAAACCAAACCAAACTGAACCAAACCAAACCAAACCAAACCAAACCAAACTGATATTGCTAGGAATAGTATCTTATGAGGGTGAATATTCTAATCCATGTACCGTGGACTGAAATGGCAGAGTAAACTTGAGATGTATTTTGCCATGACATTTTCTCTCAAAAGAAACAAAACCAGTGTTTGATGACAGGCGAACTTTATTCAGATTATTTACTGAAAGGGAGTGCGCAGAAAGAGATTAGAGAAACCTGTCCCTGTGGAGATCAGGGATGATTGAAGGACAGGAAGTGGATTTATTTTTAAAGCACTCTGTCCTGGGTTCAGCAGTAGCAGTCGTTTTTCTTCTTAGTAGCTGGTGCCGTGCTGTGTTTTTGACTTTTGACTTTTGGTCTGGGAACAGCAGTGATAACACCAGTGTTTTTAGCTATTGCTTAGAATGTTTAGACTGACCAAGGACATTCTGAGCCTCATGCTCTGCCAGGGAGGAGGGGA
>WYDI02032518.1:1800-13035 GCA_009867235.2 Psittacus erithacus | reverse complement strand
AAGTTAGAAACACAGTGCTGCACCAGCCACTAAGAAGCAGAAAAAAATGACTGCTACTGCTGAACCCATGACAGGTGTCATCCTTGGCTGATGTTAGGTTTGTTGAAATGAGAGTAGACTTCTAACTTCTGCAAAGGTTGGACAGGCAGAGACTAGCTGAAGGATTTCAGTGCCCACCCACAGGAGCAATAGTTAATTGTGGTACCTCCAAATTCGGCTCTGGTAACCACGTCGCTTTTATGTGTCTTGTCTGTAGCAATGGACAGCAAAGGCTAAAGAACTATAGCTGCAGTTATAGCTGGCCTGACTGTGCAAGGACTTAGTGAAGGTACTTGCACATCAAAGCAAGTGATATGTGAAGAATTTTTCTGATAAAAATATGGACAGAGTCCTGTGCAGGTAGCACATGGAGCTGCCCAGTCTAATGAGACTGCATATTCTTTGTTTCCGTGCTACAGTCTGTTCTTTCAGACCAGGGGCTTAAGTTCTGGTTTAGCTGGCACTGGAAGAGATTGGCACTGTCTTTCCCCTCTTGCTTCCCAGGGTAGAGTTTAGTCATGGTAGGGTGGAGGAGCTATTTTCAGATTATGCAGATAGATGAAGTTGAACCCTTTCCCAGTTGCCCTCTTCCCAGGTCATGGAGAGATGACATTTATTTCACTGTACATTATCTCCCCTCTTTTTTTTTTTTTTTTTTTTTTCCCCCATATGACAGAAGGGGATTATGAGCTTGATTCAGTGTCTTGTCTGGACTGTTCTTAAACTAATACCTTCATTATAAAGTTATTGCCTGTAATGTAATGATAGGGCCTGACTCACTGGGAGCGTTTGTACAGGAAGGTGAAACTTGAGACACTATGTTACAATCCACAAAGCCCCAGATTCATTAGAAACAAATTATGCAGCCCAGACCTTGAAATATTCACTCTAATGCAAATGACTTTCGCTGCAGGACAATGTGCAGCGCTGAGTGCTGGAGATGTTACTAGTGACAGAGGAAATATTTTTGCAATACTTTGTCTTGAGAATTTTCCTTTAAGCCACATGAACATTTTGAAGTGTTACCAGTGCTCTGTGGAGTAAACCAAGATGTCTGAATGCTGTCACTAACTTAAGATGATTTTAATAATTCCTTATATCCATGAGCTGGAATACATCAGTAAATAAATGGTCTTTCATTCCTTTCATCTATGATGCCGGGGAGGACCAAATGGAGTAGCATTTACTTGGGACACTTCATCTCACAAAACTGCTTTCATTCACCAAGATGTTCTGTTAGAAAATGTTTCTAGCAAAATACTTCATTGTGCATAGACTGCAGAATGAGTGAATAAGAAACAAGAGAGGTGATTGTAATAAAACCCTCATAAGTATATTCATTCTCTGTGTCTGATGGGCTTGTGTTCAGATCACAGAGCCATCTTGTAAGTGTACAGCCATCATCCCTTTTAGAAGTGCAGGTGGAAGGGGTGGAGCAGGCACAAAACCAATGATTTTTAGTGGTCCCTCTGGACTGTGATTAGGACAGATGGGCAACAGCAGAGATCCTGACTAAAATGCATTGGTCTCAGAGAAGAAGGGATCTTTAGGCATATTTCACAAACTCCTAGTTCTACTTTCAAAAACTGAGTTGGCATTCCACCTTTGTTTATAGCTGAGATCCTGATATAGGTCTTACACATAGGCTTGAAATTCTTTAACTTACTTGAACAGTGCCTTGCGTTACAGCAATGCAAGAAAAATTAAAAAAACCCCACAAATCAAACTGAACAAAATGTAGGAAGCTTGGTTGTGTATATTAAATTCTTCCCTCCAGTTAGTTTTCTATCAGACGTATTCAGATGTTGGATTTAATTGCTTGCTTTTTTCTGAACATTGCAGTGTATTAAATGAATACATATGAATTTGGTATGTTATCTTTATTGGCCTCTTAAACCAGATGCTGCTGCCTCAAATGAAGATTTGTAATTCAGTGTTTGAAACCTAATGAAATTCCAGGTTGGGTTTCTGCTGCCAGCTAGCTATTTTACCACGAGAAACAACTAGCTCTAATAATGATGTACTAGGTTACAGAAGTTGCATGTAGTTGATGTCTTTATTGGAATATAAATGGGACATTGTTTTTGAACCTCAAAATCTCCGCATAACCCTTTAGGTCTGTGAATAGTAACAGTGAAATTTCCTCAGGTCCTGGAGTTCAGCTTCTCCAGATGCTTGGAACTGCCTGTTACTGACCTAAGCTTAGCTGTGGTTCCCGAGGGACAGAAACGTGTCCCTCAGACATAGCTGATGCTGTTGCTGTGCTCAAAGCATACCTTTTGCTGATTAACAGCCTAGGCAGCAGAACATTGCTGAAAGAGGCTTAGTGGCTAAGGGAACCCATCTTTACCATGTAATAATCTGTATCGTGTAATTTATAATAGTATGTAGTAATAATATCTAATAACAAGTGACTAGAAACTTGCCCAAGAAATAGGAACTTTGAATCTAATGTTTCCTTCAGCCTGAATCACCTCAGTCTTGCTTGGCTATCTCTTTCTTTGATATAGGTCTTAAAACGTTTTGAAGGATTTGATTTCAGGTCAGGAACTAAGGATACACGAACACTATTGTCATAATCTGGTTTTTATTGATGATAACACTGTAATATATCCTTTTCTTCCATGCTGTCCTGACAACAGATTCATGCTTTCTGTCTGCTTATCTTTCATCATTTTTTCCTCAGTAATTTTATTGCATGATATGAATGCTTCATATGTCCCATAAAAGCAAACAGGGGAGAGTAATCCTTTGACCTTTCCAGTATTCTTTGGTGTAATTTACTGGTGATTCTTCTCCCTGTGGCATGGCCCTGGAACCCCATGATAAAAATGGACAGCCAATCCAAACAGAAAATGCTGAAAAGGTTAAAGATTTGATTATGTTAGTCTATAAATGTTCATAGTCTTTTCTTGGCCAGAAAGAAAATGAGAGCTGAAAATGGCAATGGATGAATCATGCCTATTACAGAATACGGAAATGATACCTGCTCAACCCGTTCTTGTTAGTGCTGAAGAAACCTAATCTTGTGCCCTCTCATTTTATGTCACTGCAACCCACCTTATCCTTTTAAATGAATGCATGCATCCTTTAATTAACCTGGTGAGATACTGAGATATAAATCTTTTAAATGCTTCTTATACAATTCATCTTGACAGCTGTCATAGTAATAACATCTTTAATGCTATATTCTTTATTTTTTTATTTATTGAAATTCCTGGTATTATTTTGCGCACTCTAATAGGTTTGCTAGGTTTAAGCCCTTAATCTTAAATTGTTTAAATCCTAGAAGCAATGCTATAGAAAGCTTTACTGGTTGTTTAGTTTGCTGAATAAATGGAAGATTATTTTGCATGAAGAAAGCATAAATGTATTTTGAAAACTGTGGTTGAAACAGGGTGGAAATTAGTAGCTGAAATGCTTTATTTTAAATTTTTTTTTTCTAGAACATTTTACTGAGAATCTGTTCTTTGCTGACAAGTGATCACCAGTCAAAAATTGTATCAGACTGTCCTTCGTGCTCTGTTGATTCCCTTTCAGGAGATGGGATAAGGGCTGGATAGATCCATAGTATTTGGCTGTCAAACTCGTCAATGTTCAGTTTCTGTCATGTGACATTGTCATTGTGCTTAATTTAAATCACAACAAGGATGTGGAGGTTCCTCATCTAGCTCTGGCCTTTCCCACTGTTCCTTGGGAGTGCTTTATCATGGCCTTGTGGATGATTGCTGAACAGTTTTCCATCAGAACTAGAGGAGCATTGGGTTAGGGAGTGGTTTGGATCACAAAATAATTTGCAGGGCATAGCTGGCTCTGTGCACTGCCCCTACAGCTCCAATGTCCTTTGGAACATTTTTAGAGATAGTAAGAAATTTGGGGTGCATCAATATTAATTATCTCACAGGAAAATGAAGAGAATTAGGAAGGAGTCTTCTATCTAGGTGTTTTTTTGACTTGACATATTTTTTAGTATTTTCCAAAGCCATTCAGGACATGTAGATATGTAGGCAGAATGGGACAGCAGTGCTGTGTTTGCTGCCTTGTAATTCCCATAGTATTCTACTTATCTAAGCATTTTAGGTTCCTGCACTGGAATTTTTCTAATTTCATTAACTCATTACTGCTGGCACATGGAACATTCTCCTTCCCTCTCTGCAAAAGTGCAGCTTGCTTATCTAAATAGTAACCTAATCCAGTGAGTGTGGATGCACAATGTGTACAGTAGTGCTAACAAACTGCTGACGAGCCTAAGCAAATACCTGGGAGTACTGGGCATTAGGCAGGTGGGCTCTGCTTATGGCATTGCTTTGAAATACATTGTGGGCGAAACAAGAAACATTTATAAAGTTTCAGGTTGCAGAAATGCCAATGTTACTGTAGTTTTCTATTTCCCAAGTGGAAGGAATTATTTTTCTACTTTATCACTCCAAGTCCTGACCAGGCTAAATACCATGGTGGGGAGAGATAGGGGTGTGATAATGAAACCATTTTCATGGCTCACTTATAAGCACTAGGCAGAATTTTCTCATCTTTTGTGAAGGTGGAGTCTTCTGCTGTTACTGCTCTGGTGGTTTGAACACTTTACTATTGACACAAAACAAACAAAAATACAACAAAAAACCCAAAACAACCCCCCCCTGAAAACCCAAACAAAACAAAACAAACCAAAAAAGCACAACACAAAGGAAATAGTGAAATGCTTACTATGAAGCTAGCTGTCATTTTTGACTGGCCTATGCCTGGGAAGTTGAATGTAGTGATTTTCTAGAACAGAACAATCTTGGATCTGTTGAATACACACCAACTCCTTAATTCTGGATTTATTTTTTTTTTCCAGTTCTAAAAAGGCCCATACAAACTGTACCCTACTTATTTACGCTTTTTCTTCTGTTTTTGTACAGAGACCACAAGAAAAGAAAATGCACACTGGTGTTACGCAAAAGAAACAGAGCCGGACAAAGACATTACATTTAATTTGGTTCTGGGGAAACTGAATCAATCCAGAGATTGCTAATGAGATATAAAATCTCTCACCTTTAGGTCACCTGTTCATTCTAACTAACATTTTCACTGATGACAATCTTTACTTTCTCATAGCTTCTTCCTGACCTATGCTAGTGATATAATTTTCCTTCTCCTTTCATTGCTGAGGACAATACCAGTTCTTGTTACTCCCTTTCAGTCTTAAAGTATGGCTGTCAAACAAGCAGAACTATCAGAGTAGAAAAAAGTGCTTAAGGGTGATCACTGTATAATTTTGGCTTCGTTCTGTTACCCAGCATTTTGATGTCCGCATCACAAACCTTGGCCTCTCATTGGCACCTCAGAAAGACAAGCAGACTGCTGAGAGGGAATGCCTTGCTGCCCTATGGGTGTTTTGCCTTATGGCAGTGTTAAGGTGTGCAAAGCAGAGGGTGGGGAGGCTATGTTACATCTATCCTGAATTTAAACGAAAGGACACTAGTTTACAGAGCTGTCATTTTTATGTGTTGTAACTTCTAAATTTATACTAATTTGTAAGAGAAAAATAAATACAATGTATTTCCAGTTACCAAAGAGATATACTGTGTGCTAGTTCCCAGCTGGCATATGTTGGCATAGCTCTGTTGGAGTGTAACTGCAGTTTCAAACTGTCTGAAAATATGTTGGATGCTTATCTACAGAATATAATGTTATGAGTTTTCATCAGCTAAAGCAATATACATCAGTCACCCTTTGTTACTACTAGAAATGAAGGTATTATAATCCAAGAAACTTCTTGCATAGATTTTAGAGAGTGCTTTTCTCTGTTAATCACACCATTTCTCCAGGGCATAGTTTTGGAGCCGCTTCCTCAAGTAATGAAGATTTTTGTATTGCGTGCTAAAAATACTGCACTTCAGGATGTATAATCAGGCTTTGGCTCTGCCTCTGGCTTCCTGGCTTTCTGAACAGTGAGGGTATACCATACTGAAGCAAGATTCCACTTAGGTCTTCCCCTGAGAGTTTTTTCTATGTCCGTATAAAACCTTCTTCCCTGAGCTCAATGAAAAACTAAGATAGTAGGCAAACATCTGGGACCTGCATTCTCTTAGACTGATCCCTGTACACTCCTTGAGGATACAAGGAGGATATGAGGATAACTGCCAAGTACTTCTAACTCCAGTGCCTTCCCCAACATGCTCAGCATAGATGAACTCTATAGTCCCTTAGAGAGCAGTCCTACGATGGAAAAATTTCCTGCAGCACAAAGAACAGTAAGATGTGCCCCCAAAGGTTTGGCAATGTACATGTATGAGTGCAGTGTTAAGTGAAGACACCATAAATCAGAAGTGGCTTTGCAATAGTTCACAGTTCAGCCTAGCTAAATGGGACAGTCAAGGTCTGAATGCTGATCACTGGGGTCTCTGCTATAAAGATAGCGAGAAGCAAATTGGTCAGGGAAGGTGGATAAATCTCTACAGGCTGTTTTCTTGGCAACACAAGTAGTATTTCTGATGACTGGACAAAACTGATTCTGAGTGCTTTTACATTTCAGTATGGACAACCATTCTCTGCTGAGCTTCCCAGTGGATGCAGTACTGTATTTCAGATTGTTGTTAGTCTCAGAGGAAGAGAGATTTACCTGGGAGAGTAATTTTTTGTCTGTGACAAATAATATGGTGCACAAAAATGACCATTTCAAGATGAAAACTTGTTCTGGTTTTATGTACTTCACTCTGATGATCAGTTTTCTTTAAAGGCCTCCTGAGTTGGGTACTTTGAGGCACCAGCATATGTTGGTACAAGTGATATATTATCTTCTCTGACAATTACCTTTGATTCAAAACTTTAAGTGGGTTCAGCCTTAGGTTGTTAACTCTTTAGGAGAGATCTGTGACAGCCTGCTGATGGTAACACGCCCAGAGATTTGTTTCCATGGTGTGTGTGTGTGAGCAGGGAGTGGAGTGTGCCGGTCTGAGGCTGCGTCACCAGTACGTGGGTAGGTTCATGTGCTGTGCCAGGTATGGGTTACAATAAATCTACTCCTTGAGGTGCCCAAGGCAGTGTAGCATGTAACCTATAGGAATAATTAATAGTAATGCTTGACCTTCTGCAGCGATAATGGGCTCCAGCTGTAGCTCTCCAGCTGGTTTGCTCCTAAGTGGTTGTGTGCTTGCTGATCAACGAAAACTCCCTTGGTGGAAGTCCTGCTCTTCAGGTGTGATGAATGAAGAGAAGAATGATACAAATATTGCATGAGGGGTTTCTCTTGCCAGTTTCTGGTGTGATACATTGCCTCTGTGTTTGTTCAAATCTCTTTTGGTATTTCTTTTGAGACATGATTGCTAATCGGCAAACAATGGTAATTGTATTAATGTGTACAGTAATTGTGTAAATGTGATAGTATACCACTGAGATTCCTTATATGAATGAAGTAGCATGTGTAGCTTTAGGATTGGTGCTACAAAAAGGAAGCAAGGGCTTACAAAAAAACCACAAGGCAGGAATGAACACAGTGCAATAACTGGTTTTCCTGTCATTGTGTGTACATGTTCTCACTGCGTGCATTCCTTAGATGAATGTGTGCAGTGGGTAATTTATCCATTTTGGAGAAAATCGTTTGAATTCTGATCTTGTGTAAGTGTAAACCAGAAATACAAAACAAGTGCTGTTTAATAGAAGGATGAATTTCTCACTGAATGGCTTGGTACCAGACTGATTGCGGCTTCCCCGTGGGAAATATTTTACAAGAGCAGTCCCAGTTGTGATGCCCACAGTGGACCTGTTGATCCCAGGTTGCATGCCTCTGGGAGCCCTCCAAATTCCAGCTGGCTATGGAGGCTTAGCCTGGGCATCCTGTTTTCCATGCAGGTGGCCTGTGCTTGACTCATAGTCAGACTCCTTTGTGCCCTTGTGGCAGAGCATTTAGGGACAACTTGAGGAATGAGTTGTGGTGTTTTTATCTGCTTAGTATCCCCACAGTGACAAGATGGGTGCTTGAGAAATCACATTTATCCATACCCATGCAAATATATCTGCAGGGTGCATGCTTCTTTTGGGAATGCCAGCTGTGTTACCCTATAGCCAAGTACAGTGGTATTCATGCATCACCTGGCTGTTTGTGGCTGAAGGTTTTGTTCACAATAAGTAAAAAGAATCAGAAATGGACAGATACGTCTTTTGCTTAGTATTGTTTTTCAGTCAAATGCAGTGAATTTCTATAGGTTCAGCATTAAGCAGTGCTGTATGAATGTCTCAGTCTTACTAAAATTGTTTTTAAATAGGCTTTCATATCAGCTCTTGACTAAAGAAAATGTGGACAAATTCTTGTAGTGAAAGCTCTTTGTATTTAATGGGAGTTAGCCCAGATGAAGAGAGATAGCATCTTGCCCTCTGATACAGTAAATGTAGTCAGTATGAGATTCCTATACTTGGTTCTGTATTTATGAACATATCTGTCTGCTTTAATTTAGGCTAGATTCTGATTTCTGTTGTTCTGCTCCTACTTTCTGAATCCTGAATAAATTCCTTAGCTTTGCCCATGTTCGTGAATCACACACAATAAATATTACTTTAAAATACAAGCTAAAACTTTCATACACATATATTATCAGAAACACTTGGGAAAAGAGAGAGCTGTAGTTACTGGTAAACTGTAGCTTGGTTTTAGTAGAAACCACCAGCCAGGAACGCCCAAATCCTACAAAACTGGAAAGACTCACTCTCTGTGTGATAGCTTTACAGGGTGAAGTTCCCCAGCCATTCTGTACAGGCAGTTGGGCTGTCTGATTAACACAGCAGAAGCTTTGACCTTAAAAACTTAAACATGCTAAGGGCATTTGTGTCTCATTAAGGATAATGGGAGTTGAAAGCTTTTAGAACTCTTCAGGATTAGGTCCAAAATATGTACATCATAGCAGCAGCACAGATGTGCCAACAAGCAGGGCTTCCTGAGGAGTGCAATTAATGTGAAGCGAACTGTTTCCCTCCCCACCTCCCACTCCCCAGCCCCAGGCAGTTTGTTGGCTCTGCAAATCCAGATCCCAGCCCAATTCAAAAGAGGCTATGAAAACGTGGGATGTCTTGATAAGGACAGTAGTAGCAGATAATTTTTTTCTTTGAAAAGTGACCCAAACATATTGGTAATATTTCTGTCTGGAGAGTTTAGCTTTTCTGGCACAGAAAATTTGTTCCTGGAACGCAGCCTACTATAGACACAAAGTCATTAGCTGCTGGGTTATTACGAAGTTAATGATGAAAGACAGAAACTGTTAGTAGGATACTGAAATGTGCATTTAATTTTGGTGGGTTTTTTTATTTATTTTTTTTTTTAGTGATGCTGGAAACAGTCTGATATTTCTAGCTGATCAAAAGGAAAACAAATAACCTCAGCTATGGAGAGAAAGAGACAGCTACAGAAAAGGGAATTTGGGAAAAGACTTTCTCTGGACAGCAGTCTTGTGGTAAGAATGAAAATTTACTGAATTTACTGAACATATCTTCTGTCATTAAAATATAGTTGTTAAGAGGCAATACTCATAATGATGTACATTTTAAAGATGTTAATTCAGCACAGTATCACAACCTTTTGTGATTTTTAAGATTCTCCAGAGCAAAAGTGCAGGAGGAATTTTACTGCATCCTGCATATGATGACAGAAACTTGTCATCATATAGAAGCATGGCCCTGAACTCACTGGATTTACACAGGAAAGGAATCTGGACAAATATACCAAACTTGCAATTAAAATCCTACTCAGCCTTTGTGGGATCACTCTGTATTGCTTTATATTTAGCATATGAGAGCTGCAGGTAGCTGAGGTCATCCAATCAGAAATGCTTGTTTTGCTGTTGAGGATACTAGGAAAAACTTTCACTGTAGTGAATGTATAAATTGCTCTAATGTCACCTGAAAGAGAAATGTAAATGCCAAGTGCTGTAAAATAACTGATTTGGATATACATAGGATTTGGATTCATTAAGATTTTATTTTGAATTTATTTTTAGTTAATATTTTTGAATGATGACTGAGATTAACAAGGACATTTCATAGCTGTACTGTGGATACATGACTGAAAAATGCTTATAGATGTTGGAGCAGTTGTGTAACAGGATTATCATGCCAATGTCAAGTATTCAGCATGCTAGTTTAATAAATACTGAAACAACGAAAGCTTGGAGAGTCAGGGAAACCCATGCCATCTTTGACATTCATAGAGGTTGTCTTCTGAGGGACAAGTTTGTACCTGGTTGTTGATATTAGAGTTGCCTCTTTGAGTGTTCATATGGCTAGCACTGATGCTGGGAAGTGCTGGAAACAAATGGATTTGGCATTGGTAGCTGCAAAGGCTGGGTTCAGGTTCCAGGGATCACTAATGAACACCAGTTTGGTTCCTCACACAAAAGCCACAAAATATTAAACTTTGCCCAATGTCACTCATAAATAACAAGTCAAATGATTCATGAAGCAATGCTTGATTAGAGGGAGAAAAGGACTGCAGCAAGGTAACAACACTAGACAATAAGCAAGCATCCCAGAATGTACCAACAGTCATTTGAAGTCCTCATTTATGATGACTTCTTGAGCAGATATTTCTCCTCTGCTTTAACATTACCGTATGTACAGGTAGTGGGACCCCAGAGTCCCATTTGCCTATTACATTGGATAGCAAGGTCTCATCCATGTCTGTGGTAGTCCCAGTTACCTGAGCTGCCCATAGCCCACTCCAGCCAGCCACTCCTGCCTCATCTGTTTGATTGAGTGCGCCCTCAGCAAGTTTGCCGATGACACCAAGCTGTGCGGTTCGGTTGATACGCTGGAGAGAAGGAATGCCATCCAGAGGGACCTTGACAAGCTTGTGAGGTGGGCTGATGCCAACCTTATGAAGTTAAACCATGCCAAGTGCAAGGTCCTACACCTCGGTTGGAACAATCCCAGGCACAGCTACAGGTTGGGCAGAGAAAAGATTCAGAGCAGCCCTGCAGAGAAGGGATTGGGGGTGTTGGTTGATGAGAAAATGAACATGAGCCGGCTTCAGTATGCGCTTCAGCCCAGAAAGCCAACGGTATCCTGGGCTGCATCAAAAGAAGCGTGACCAGCCAGTCGAAGGAGGTGATCCTGCCCCTCTACTCTGCTCTCCTGAGACCTCACTTGGAGCATTGTGTGCAGTTCTGGTGTCCTCAACATAAAAAGGACACGGAACTGTTGGAACAAGTCCAGAGGAGGGCCACGAGG
>WYDI02032517.1:20633-35337 GCA_009867235.2 Psittacus erithacus | reverse complement strand
AGCAAGCTGCTCTAGTGGAAGGTGTCCCTGCCCGTGGCAGGGGTTGGAGCTGGATGAGCTTTAAGGTCCCTTCTAACAAAAACCAATCTGGGGTTCTATGACACATGTGAAGAATGGGCTCTGAACCACAACCTCAACCCCTCCTTTTCCCTTGACCACAGTGAGCTAGAAAGGGGTAAAAGGATGGTTTACTGGAGAGGGACAGTGCCCAGTGCTCTCTGCAGGGATCGAGGTCCCAACTTCCCCTTTGCCCATAAAAATGTCACATCCTGCACACCACTGTGGTACCCAAACAGCAAATCCCTCCACTACCATCAGCTATCGGGCCCTGTCGGATGTTATTTGTGCTCAGGCTGGGAAGCTTGCACGGAGGCTGTTAAAGCTGCAATGAGCCAGTGGCAGATGCTGCACTTGCCAGCTAAGCACCCCTCAAGAACAACTAATAAAACCAGAGGACAGTAGGCTTCGTAACGCTGTATTTTAAAGACAAAGAGTCTCTGGTTGGAATCATGCTAAGATTTTTACCTTCTTGTGGGCAGCTATTTGGCTGCTCTGTAACATAATCTCGAGCTGAACTGAAACAAGAGGTTGTAAAACTGGCTGGGATGATACAGAGAGAGGTAAATGGCAGAACAGAGAAAGCAGGGAAATAACTGAGCTTGACAGAGAATTTTCGGACCATAGTTTGAGCCAGTAGTCAAAATTTCTCATGCTTAAGGCTCAAACACGCACCAATGAGAAAGCAAAGCGTTGAATGGCTTTAACAAATCTGTCTTGGGATCCTGTGTAGACATCGATTTTGGGTTGTTTTGCCTTATTTATGGCCATTCACTTCTAACAGTTGCTGATAAAATGTTTCGAGGAATAAAAAATTAATTTAGATTTGTTTTGGCTGCTGATGGCGTTATTTTTCCCTGTCTATTTTTCTTGTTTGGCCAAATTTCTACTGTAACTCTTCCAACACAAACAGTTTTGATTGCTTTTCAGATTCTGTTCGAAGCGCATCGCTCTTAGTAGTTGCCATACTGAGTCTCTGTTATCCCTTTAGCAACAGCCTCTCCTGCAGTAAAAGGAAATGCATTTTTTCTCTTGTCTCTTACTGTCCAGAATTACTCTTGGATATTACAGTCACCAATGTTTAGCATTAAATCATTTCCCTGCCAATTCATTGTAATCAAATCTTCCACAGAGTCAATAGCAATAACATTTTTATGAGGCATTGTCTCTCTCTCTACCCATTAGGCACTTTCAGATCTTTGAATTTTCCAGTCTGAAAACAACAGATAGTGACGTGGAATAAAGAGCAAAACTTGTGAAAGTCACACGAGCAACCGTGTCATTGCTCATTCTGACCCAGCCTTTGGGTCAGAGCTCTGAGTGCTCCAGACAGGTCACTCCATCACACCAGGGACTGTTATGTTCTATAGAAAAAAAAAATGCAAAATAAAGAAATGAGCCACCAGCCCTACTGTGGCCAGGGACACACTATTTCTACTGCAATTAATGGGACCAGATGCTGGCTTTGCTAAGCTGTATGTGGTGTTACACGGGGCACATCTGTGCCGCAATGCAAATATGCCACTACAACTCACAAGGTGGTACTTAATTTGGTTTAAAGGAAGTGATGGCACTTGCAGCACTGCAGAACAGAGCTGAGCGCTCAAAACCCACCCCAGCACCGAGTATTTATTTGCACCATGGAGTCGTGCGTGGCTGGGTGCTGTCACAGCTGCAGGGCCATTAGCATCCGTGGTGCTGGCTCTGCAGGGGGGGAATGCCTGTGCAAGGTGAGGATGCTGCAGAGTCCCATGTGTCTCCTGATGCACCACCCAAAGCAGCGGGTGCTTCATAGCCCGTGGGAAAATAGACAAAGACCACTTCCTCCAGCATTCTTTCAACTGAAAGCAGCTTTCACCTGCCTCTTGGTCAGGTCCTCAGGGTAAACTTCAGTTTCATTTTCTTCTGCCTTAAAGAGGGACAGAGTCACTAGGTTACTCTGCTAGGGGTTGCCCTAGAGTGGAAGAAAGCAAAATGGATCACAGACAGAGCCAAACTGTGACAGGCCTCCTTAACTGTAAGTGTAGAGCTTGCATGGAAGCCAGCAGAAGTTTTGTGTGAAAGGAAACAGCACAATTACAGCTTCCCATCATAGCTATTTACAAACACAGATGGAGAAAATATTACAATGAATGAAAAAAGCCCCAGATTTCTCTATAGTTGCGCTGTACTAATGACACTTGCTATGCTGTAACTCCATACATGAAAGCATAAAGGCTTATCTAAATGAGTTTGTTATGCCTTAAGAGGAAAAGGCTCAGGAAGGAACCTCACTGCACCTGCAGCTACAGACAGGGAGGGCAGTGAGATGGACCCAGATGCTCCTCATGGGCACACAGCGAATGAACGTGCATGGCCAAGGGTGCAACAGAGGATGTTCTGGTTAGATAGAGGGCAGGAAAAATATCACCCTGAGGGCAATTAAAGACTGGAACAGGGACTGGGGGAGGTTGGGGGTTATTCCCTTTGAGACATTTAAAATGTGACTGCCCTGAGCAACCCGCTCTAGCAGACCCTGCCTGCAGCAGGAGGTTGGGCTCAATGACCTCCAGAGGTACCGTCCACCTCAGTTAAGCCTACAGTCCTCTGATTTTATTAAGAGCTTCTGGTATCAGCCTCTAGAAAAAGGAGCATCACTTAGTGAACATGCACAGCTAAAGCCACAGTCATTTTCAGGGAATCAGGCTAGAGTATGTATATTTTAATGCTATTGAAAGTAACAAGTATCCAGCTGGCTTGTAACTAAGAGAGCAAAGCAGAGGCGAACACTCCAAATCAATAGTGCAAACTTATATCGAAGTCTTATTTTCTGTCTAGAAGCAGAAGTTCTGTTGAAAATTGCATATAGACATTCTGATGAGCAGCTGCTGCTGTGATGTTAAATAAGATTAACACCTGTGAAAAATCTATTATTTCATTTTCACCCATGTGAAAACTCCTGATGAGGTCTGAACTGAGATCTTTCACCTACACTGGTGTCTGCTCTGTCGTGGTCATGTATGTTCTGGGTGATGCTGTTCCATGTGGCTGCTGCTGCTCCAGCAGAGATGTCCAAGGTATGAACCCCGCATCATCAAGAGTTTTCTCTCTTGATCATGGAGCTCTCTTCAGTCTGAGCTTACTTGGCTTGGCTTGAAACACTGCAAGTGTTGCTGTCTAGAATCACTTCCACAGCTTAATGGCACTTCCTCAGTATATACATCCCTCCTCTGTGGATTTTAATGATAGCAGAGGACCTCTCGAATTCATGAGGCCCATTAGGTGACTTAGTTCTTCTGTCACTCACAACACTGATCGTGCAGTCAGTGAACTCTCTATAGCAGCTTGTAACTAATGAACTAAACTAACTAAAAGTCAAGGTGTACCAGGCACAACACAGTGTGAATTAGCTGTGCTTTCTCGCTTTAATTTGAGCTTTGCAGGTGTGCAATAACCTCAGTGTCACTGAGACATCAGCATCACAACCCTCAATTAACTTATTATTTTGTTTCCATAGCAAGGAGTAAAATCAATGCTGACTTTGAAGATACTTTCATTTGTCTGACCCATTGCAAAACAACAGCAATGATCCAAAAGCACCATGCCCTGACGAGTGGGTTTCTCCCAAGGGTGGCTTGCATGCCCTCACACGCTCTGAAGATGAAGTACGGAAGTACTCTGCAAGCACTTACTGCTTGCAAGTATGGGTGACAGAGCTACATCTGTGTAAACCACAGTCATGAGCTGCATTGATTCTGATGGGTAATTTATTTCTGACTCTGCAAGGCAAACCCATAGAGACCAGCAGTCGATACCAGTAGAAGTGGATTAGTGCAATAACGCACACCTTTTGGGTCAGTGGGCAAGCAGAATAGTTATTATTCCTATTAGCTCAGATGTCGGTGGAAAAGAGAGGAGAAAGTTTGTGTCAGCTGCGGGCTGTGTGTGCCTTGTTTCTCTTCTGCTTTCTTTGACAGAGTTATAAAATCTGACGCTATTCTGGTTTTTTCTTTCATTTTTTTAACACACTGATGCATTTTAAACAGAGAACAGGGACATCTCAGGTCCCTATTCTCATCTCACCTTCTTTGTGCGCTGTGTAATTCCCTAACGTCTAGGAGCCTGCTCAAAACTCATTGGCAGCGTGTTCATTTCTCGAGGGACAAGACCCACAGCTAATATTCAAGACAATGCATTCCTGTTGATGAATGATATGAAGAGCTGGATCCTTTTGTCTTCATGTTTTTTCCTCTCACGTGGCCTTAATGAAGATTTTGCAATCCTGTCTCCCCAGGGCCACGTGGGTACCATCTAGAATCTGCATTTCAATATCCCCGCCTTGCCTCAAACCCCAAACTGAAATCTGAAAGCCAAGAAACAGTCTGCTCCAGGCTTCCTGAGCAACATACAAACAAGTCTCTGCAAAGAAGTAGAGCTTTAAACCTAAAAAGAGCCACAGCATAAAGAGGAAATACAGCCAAGCTTCGAGGTCTTTACCCTTCTGGGGGATGCTGGAGTCAAGGCATGAATCTGATGAAACTTGAAATAAAAGGCTTCAACAACCAGGACAAAACCTATTTTTACAGCATCATTCCAAATGAAGTGGCTAAAACATCCCATTTTCCTCCTGCCCCACCCTCCACGTCCCCAAATACCTTTCCACCTCACAGAAGAGATTATTTGCTCCATACCGAATAGATGTGAGCTTTATGGGGAGCTGTGTTAGCTCCATGTCAAGAGCTGCTCTCCAGGGGAGGAAGGAAGAGCTTTAGATTAGCTCCCCTGTTTTGCTGTCGTTCACTGAAAGAAGTGACAAGATTACCAAAAGTACAGCAGGCTTTGAGAGATTTGGAACCAAATCCTCTCCAGACTGTTTCTAGACATCTATATCATTCCTTCATTGCCAAGAAAGCACAGAAGAGCCTGACTCGCACAGCTTGCATGGCTGAGGTTTTATATGGGGCAGCTGATTTTATTGGTGTCACTATGGGTGCAGTTCCTCCAAACCATTGCTGAGAGGAGGGATGTGAGTGATGCTCGTCACAGAAGCATAAGCCTTCAAGTCATTGTGCCTTTTCTGGCAGCAATAATAACACCACCTCACTCTTCAAGCACATACTGACAGATCATTTTGATCTCTAAGTGGCATTTTTGCTCTGTCAGTTAATAGATTTGAGTCTCAGCTTTGCATTCAGATAAAACCCCCAGGTTTTGTTGGTGTGAAACCAATAACAAGACCAAGATTTGTCCCCAGTTAGACTGGTCTAACCTTAGCTTTTATGCAATTCAATTTGAAGAAGCAACTGAAATCAGCTGTAATAGAGCTGGGAGAAAGTGGGCAAGAATTACAAAGAGATGCATGGATAAATTACCCCTTTTCTGCTGTTATTCGGAAGATTACAAATATCTAGAGTGCCACAAATGTAAGATCATCAACAAGCTCAAACTGGCCAGGTACTAAATGCTACTCTCCCACTGGAAAAGTTAGAGGCTTCCAAATAGAAGCGATGCTGTGTGACCTCAGAGACCAGGCACTGATCCTGGCAACCAACCAGGATGCAATCAAAATGGGAAGACTATAAAGAAATAACCTGCTGGCTGAAAACTGTTTATCCAAACAACTTGGTGAATACTTATAAATAAGAAATACAATAGCACCGGCTGGAGCTGGCTTAAAAATTATCCACAATTAATAAATTGACCCATCCTACACACTGTGTTATTTTCCCTGACATTTTCACAAGCTACGAATCTTACAATACAATTAAATGACAAGTTCAATCACTTCTGCCTTTCATGTATATGTATATTATATTTTATAGCTGTATTACAGAAAAGACTGTTTACTCACGTTGTATCTCCCCCAGCATAATTCAGAGCTTTGCTTGCCTACGAAATTACTTGTCTGCATTTTGATTAAAAAAGCAAAACCTCATTGTTCCCATGGCAAATGAATTCAGTCTTTAAATGAAACTCATTGTCACATCCTTTTCTATGTAGCAAAGGCATTCAGCTCCTGGAATGGTTTTAACCTCTAACACAGCACTTTTGTGTCTGTATCTGATCCAGCCACGATTCATTTTTCTTTCAAAGCTTCATCAGTGTTTGGGCTCTGCACTTAGTCCTCAATGAACTGGCCGTAACGCGGTAGTTACGGCTCCCTGGAAAATGACACACAGTAACTCTGTCAAGTTTTTTATTAGCTTGGATAGGTCTTTTATTTTAGCAAGGTCTTTTATTACCTCAGATAGCTCTGAACTAGTCCTGAAGTGGATGAGTGAAGACCTGGAGATCCAATTTTATATTGAGAGCCATTAATTTCTTTTAACTGCAACCCCCTGATTATTGATAGGCTTTTGTTCTTTCCTGCCATTGCACAACACATTGTCTGAAGTGAATCAGAGCACACAAACTTTGCCAATTACTCACTGGAGTTCGATGGGTCATGGCAAGCAACCGGGAGAGTTCCTCTGACTTTCAGGATGTAAAGAGGCATCCAGGTCAGCAGCTAATCTGATCCTTTGTGTTCCATATTACTTGTCAGAAAACATTGCAAGAATGTTATGGAGAAAGAAAGCATCTGGGAATCTCAGATGGTGGTTATTCTTTTGTCCATTAAACCATGAGTATACACAAAGGCAGCTAATTTGGAGTAGTTCAGCATTCCACCGTGATAACTCCATAGATCAAAATGGAGCTATCAAGTGCCCACCAAAATAAACGGGCACAAGTGAAGCAATAAGACCAGGATCAAGCTGTTCAAGTGCAGAAGCTAAAAAAAAAATTACAAGTAAATAGCATTTCACTGAAAGTGTCAAAATATTGTAAATTCTTTCCAAAATAGCATGCAATTCACCCTGGGGCCAAGGATCCCTTCTCCTCATTCGCATGCTTTGAGTCACACTTCTACGGCTTCAACCTTTGTTAAATTTGACCTTATCTCATAATCTGGATTTCTTGAACAGATTAAATAAAAAGCGTGTTTGAGGAAATTTTGGAACATGACCAAGAAATTAATTTGCTCCCTTTTTCTAATGGAGTCTTCTTCACATTATCAAAGCCCTTAAATAACTCCCAGCTTTAAAGTGAAACCACATGGCATAAGTTTTGATTGCTTCTTTTTTCTCTCTAGCAAACCACAGTACAATTTCCTTACAAGTTCAGTTGTTCAAAGATGCTTTCTTTTTAAATTCAGACTTAAAAGGCAGCACTATTTAAAGCTTGAGTCAATTCAGACTTCCCGGTAACTGGAGTCAGCCTATGACTATTACTTGAGTTTATTCCTTTTATATGAATCAGTCTTATTTATGGATCAAATAAAACTTGTATCAATCAAAGACTGCTCTTATATTTAGGCTCTTTTGCCTTAAAATGATTCTTGCATTGGGATAAAGCATGAAACTTCCTGCTATATTCTTCCTGAGATTATTTATACTGTTGTGGCCTTCAGAATACACACTCCCAGTATCACTAATACAACAGTCAGTTACAACGATCCCCAGATGCTGTCAAGCAGCTGGATAAATGGAAATCCGTGTTGCCACAAGGATCTGCTTGGCAAAGATTTATCTATAGACTTGGCAATAACAACAAAGAAAAGATAAATCACATTTCCCCCTTTTTCTTGGCCGCTGTATCCATATTGCACCCACAGCAGCAGGGTCAAGAGCTGGACACAGCACATGCAGAAGGTCTACACAGAGCTGGATGGGGATGGCAAGTGTCCAGATGATGCTAAGCATTTTCCTTCCCCAGGAGCAAAAGTCAGTGGTGCTTGGCAGGATTTGGTCCTCCCTGCACAGTGCCCATGGCCACAACACACCCTCATGGGTTTGCATTTAAACCACAAGTTTGAAAAGTTTCCCTTTTCCTTATGGACAGATAGATTACACTGTCCTGCTAAAAAATTCATACTGTAGGGATCAGCTAAAGTTAAATCTACGAGGAATAGTGCATTACCCCAGGATTAGACTCATATTTCAAACAGGCTGTTCACCGAGTAAGATCTCACAGTGTGATGAGAGCAGAATAGGGACCAAAGGCACCCAGGCATGAGATGGGATGAGGAGGGGACCAGAAGCATCCCAGGAGCTGCAGGGGCCAGGTGGGATGGGGCTGGGTGCTCCAGGCATTGCTTTTCCTCAGCTCCAGAGAGGGTAGATCACTTTGAAAATGTTGTTTTCAACAAAATATTCCTTAGAAAAAAAATCTGGAAATTTGGAAATATGAGAAATATGGGAATATGGAATATGGAAATATGGGAAAAGAGTCAGTAGACTGAAAAGTTTCCATAGATTTTGAAACAGCTCATTATGTGAGTCGCAATGCTAAGGAAAAAGCCAGCATCCTTGTGCAATCCCAAATAAACCCATGGTCATTCCCCTGGGCTGGGAAGAGGTCTCAGAGCACCATGAAGACCCCTTACTGCTACCTCTCCCCCTGCCCACAAACTGACACATGGTGATATGATAACCTGCTACCTGATAAGAAGTCGGAAACATCTGGAAAACTTCACAATGGAAATCACTGCTTGCATTCCTCCCTTTTTTACACAGGTAGCCACAAAGCCCTTAATGTCAGTGTTAAGAAACTATCTTCACGATTTGCTGCCAGTGGTTGATGGACTGAGAATTTCTGTTCACATTTCTCCATATTGTTTTTGATAAAACCCCAAAAATATTCTGTTTGTTAAACAAAAATATTCTGTAGACATTGGTGCTAATTCCCCTTTTCCAGTCCCTCATATATTTGCCACCTGGATACATCTAAATGCCAGCAGGTTTTGGCCTCAGGTTAGCAAGTGCTGGCAATTTATTTCTCAGAACTGCTGATAAGTTTCCCTGCCAAAAATAAAGGAACAAACAATGATCCAGCAAAGCCTTTGAAGATAAAAAAGAAATAATCTGTTAAAATGGTAAAAATACCCCAATACCTGTTAACAAAATTGTATCTGACCTTGTGCATCTTTCTGCTGAGAAAACAACTTTCTACTTTATGCCAGTAGCATCTTCCATGAGAGAAGCAAGAACCTGTGTTGGGTTGATCCTAGTTGGATGCCCAGTGCCCACTCACCCGCTCTGCCACTGCCCTCATCAGCTGGGCAAGGCTCATGGGTCAGGATAAGGGCCGGGAGAGATCACTCAGCAATTACCATCATGGACAAAACAGGGAAATTAGTTTAATTTATTACCAATCAAATCAGAAGAGGATAATGAGAAATAAAAGCAAATCTTAAAACACCTTCCTCCCTTCTTCTCAGGCTCAAATTCACTCCCAGTTTCTCCACCCTATAATACTGTTTAACATGGGATGTAATCTTTTGCAACACATATGATAACAGGAGGAAAGCTGAGGTGATCTGAAATTTTGGGAGTAATGGAGACAACGAGGTGGGTGTATCATGTTGTTAAGACTTACTTAGAATTAAAAACATTGAAAAAGCTTGTGTTAATGATAGGAGAAAGATGTAATATCTTAGATATGGCCACTGGATTAATTCTACTGCATCTACAATTCTGTAGAAACAACAGCTAAAAATAGATTATGTTTGGTTTTAAGGAATTAACTGTGCAAATAAACTCAACTTAGTTCCTGCATTACTGTGCGAAGTTTGAAGTCAGACTCAGTTTTTCTGTAGCTTGGTAACTGTGACATTACCAAACAGATGCTCTGAAACTGGTCTAAGATTGCTAAATGAATTATTTTTGTTGGTGCGCTTGTCTTAATCCAACGAGCAATGAAAGCAAGGCAGAGTAAATCAAAAGTGAAATGCAATATTGTAGAAAGACCTCAGCATCCACGACACACGTTGAAAAGACCATCAGACCACACAAGCTGAGCAGTGAGCTTTATGAGACCTGAAGCAAAGGGTAATGTGACGAAGTGGAATTTTCTGTCCCAGAATTCCAGCTGCTAATTTCATTTTCACTGTGACCTTAACGAGCAGAAAAGTCAATCTGAACAGTATACGGAATTCAGAGGGAGGAATTGGAGACCTGCAGGCATCCATTAGATAAAATAATAATACCCCCCCTCCCAACAACTAAATTGAAACCAACACCAGCTACTTATTTAGTTTCCATACTTGCCAAAAAACCTCTAACATTAGCTTAGAACAGTTGTGCTTTCCTGAGTCTGCCAGAGCCTCTGAGATAGTGGGCAGGTGGTTCATGGGGACCCAGCTCCTCAACTCTACTAGGAGTGAGCAGCATCACAACCCTGCATAATCCCATGTAATCCAGATTGGTGAGAGACTGAGGGTAAATCCTCAGGGTTCACATCAAAACCCAAAATTCGTTGTCAAGCTACTGACTCCCCTCTCCCTACCAACGCTTCCTTCGTTTTTGTTCAAGACTGGCAACAGAATGAAAACAACAGGCCAAAGGGAGCTGCTAGTTTGGAAAATCCATCCAACAACCTGCAATGTCACCAACTGGAACTAAACATGCCTGGGAAGACAAATTCTTTAACTGTTCGGTGCTGAAGGACAGGGTAGGTAACATTAACTGGGCTAATTGTTGACTTGCTTAGCTAATCTAACATAATCTGCATTGATTAGGTTTTGATTTCATGCTGGGTGAGTATACGGCTTCTGTGTGCCGCTCGCTTAATTTGTGGACCGTACTAAAAAGACATCTTTATAACACGTTTAACGCTCCAAAGCTACCAAGGAACAGCAAAGAGAGAGGAGGCAGCCAACTCAACTGGCATTAAAAGGGTCATTAAACTCAGCATTGGGTAAAGGTCTTGTTTTGGGTTGCATTCAATTCCATTAAAACTGAAGTGTAAGCAAAAGGCATCCAAGAGAAATATTCAAATGCAAAGCACATTGTAGACTCTTGTGTGTGTAGCTATACAGAGCTTATGGGCGCTTACTGGCTCTTATTCAAGCACCTTTCACAAGTCTTTCAAGATCACAAAGCCTCAGCTCATGGGCTCAATAGCATAACAGCTTAAGGCTGAATATGTTTTAATGAGCATAAAGAGATGCCATTTCCTTAGAAAATCCTAAAAGTCTGCATGAGAAGAACAGAGGTAAATTAAGCCTAATGAAATGTTATGTATAACATGATTTTTGCATCACTTTTTGGGGTTTTTACTGCCATGGGGTCAGAAACTCACCCCAGAGTTTATTTAAAGCATTTATTGCTTTAAACAAGGGAAGGAGGGGGGTGCAGAATTTGGTCTGAAGAAATTAAATCTCAGATTTGATGGAGGTAGTTTATTGAAATACAGGATTTATTGCATTTGGTGCTATGGAGTTTTGGCATAGAAACAATGCTTTTTGCGGCACAGGAGCATAGAAGTACTGTTCTAGCTAAAAATGAGAAAGCTTGGATGGCTTCATGGGCCTTCAATAGGTACCAGAGTTCACAGCCTTCACCTTGAAGTCTCCAGTTGAAATTTAGATTGATTTTGACTAAAAGCCCTGCCTGCCTGCCAGCTCATGTGAGAAGAGTCACTTCATTTCATGCCAAATGTGTGGCCAACAGCCTCGAGTTTATTGTCACAATTTAACAAGTCCATTGCCAGTCCCAGAGGCACCATGGACCAGTGGAACCCTATCCTGCCTGTCTGGGTCTGAGAGAAGCTGAGGTGGGGTAGGGAAAAAAAGCAGAAACAAATCTAGGAGCATTATAACTCTTCCGTGGAAGAGCTCACAAATTTAATTACTTGAGCCTCTCTGCAGGAGCAGAATTTGCCTACTTTCTCAGGCAAGGCTGCTGGGTGGCTGATGTATGATTCCATAGAGCTGAGTTTTCCGGTTTGTGGAAAAGGAAAATGAGCATTTTAGGTCATGACCGCTTGGAAAAGGGGTGATTTTCTTCAGATAATAATATGCCCTTCTCTGTCCTAGGAGGGAGAAATCATCATAGGGCAATTCTGGCAAATGACAAAAATGAGGTTCAGTTGTGTGCCTCAGTTATATCCCAAAATCAGGTGGGATGAGCAGAGCCACATTCACTCAGCTTGCTCCTCTGCATCTGCTGCACGACAAAGACTTTCCAATACAGCTCCTATTACCTAATTCAATATACATTCCCCTATTTCAAATAAAACTGAAGAAGCAATGAAGCAAAAAAAATAAGCCTATATTCATCCAAATTTTAAGTTGTTTTTAGTCATATCAGAGGAAAGTTCAACTGCCTTTTCCGGAATAATTGACATGTTTGTAGAAAAGGAATTTAAAGGACTCAGCATGTTGTTCATGAAATGTGGATTTCAACTCTTCCTAAATAAACGTGCCAGGCTAAATGTTTGCAAACATATCCATTCAGGAACCTGACATGCAAATTGATTGCTCTGACCAACCACAGATAAAAGTATTCGTATCATTGAGCAATAATAGTCAGTTATTACACTTAAATAATAATGAAGTAGTCATTGCCTATTAGTGACAATCCTAGGAAGAGAAAGGGAGGGTGAATTAAGGCTCCTGGCAAAGGACGCATTCAGCTTTACTGTTTCAGTTAAATCTCATGTTGGCAGTACTTCATGCATCGGTACTATATATATGGGATATGGGAGTAAATCCAATGGAGCCACACCTGAAAACCTTATTTTACTGCTTGGGTTACTGCAGATCATGTAGTACAAAGAACCCAACATGATAACATGGACAAAAAGCAAATATTGATAAATCAAAGTAAATTATCACCATGAGATAAGATTTTATATACGTGTATTTATCTATGCATATACACATGCATTTATGATAAGGGTATGTGGACTGATTTTTACAAAACATTGGGGAGATAGTTCTATGTTAAGGAGAAACCACATATAATTGAGGATTTAGTTCTTTATTATGACCTGGGGCAGCTTCAAATTATAAACTTTTCACATTTGATTTTTGTGGCAGAGGATATCAACCTTTTTCTTTCTGTACAAGTCCCATTGTTCCTTTACCAGCTCAATTTTTTCCAGTTAGTGCATGGGACAGATTCTGTCCTTAGGTGAACAAAACAGCATTGATTTCAGTCAGCGAGTGATGTACGTGTACATCCAAGGACTACGTTTTGCTCTGTATGGAACAATCACTCTCACTTCCCCGTGTCTGTAAGTGCAATAACTGCATTGCATCATTTAAATCAGAAACATGGAAATTGCCCAAAAAGCTGAGGTATCCAATTCGTGCAGGAGAGCCGAACTCCTTTGCTAGGTCAAGAAAAGTTATTATTTCCATGGCTACCACCAAATATTAATTGCCATAATAGGTTCTTATTCAGGGAGAAGTAGTTAGGTTTGCAAAGTATAGTGAAAATATACTTTATGACAAACCATTAACTACAGAGAAAAGTTTACAAAGTACAACTGAAACGTGGAACAAAATAGAGCTGCTTAGCATCTCCGAGAATGGTACATGCAATGTTCTTATTCATTCATGTCTTCTACAGCGAAAACAACACAAATATCTTCTTAAAAATCTATTAATGCCCATAATCTTCCTGGTTACCAACTCTACATAAATAGAATTATGAGATCTCCAACTCCCCCTCACCTGGTTCCTATTGATTTCTACTCCTCTGCTACAAAACCTGCAGATAATCAACACAATGTTACAGAAAATCCAGCGGCCTTTGCTGGTGAAACTCTCTACTGGGTCCCAGTCTGCCATGACTGGAAAGCCATCCTACTGAGGATGTGTCAAAACAATGGACGTCTAAAACTGTGATAGTGGAAAGAATGATAGCTGATCTTCATAATACATAATGCAAAGCATGAGCTTATTTAGCCTACCCTAGACAATGATTAATTTTGAGTCTTCCCCACCTCAAGGCTAAAAGTGTTCTAGCTTTAGGTAATATGCCTTTTTTTTAACGTTTTATAGTACTGAAGGTACTTCCAGGTGCTCAAATTCGTCACCAAAGCATCTTGACAGATGCTTGGTTTCGCTGGTCCCATTCTTCTTGTTGCTTGTAATGAACTAAACTGCCAGAACTACAGTCAGTCTGCAGCTGTTATGGTGAGAAATACTCAGAAATGACTCAGCTTGCAGAGGACTGGACCAGCATCAAAGTCAGGTGTAAGTCTGTCTGAAATCTCTCCATGACCAGTCCCAGGCTAATTCCCTGCTGAAATCTTGGTCAAGTCAGATAACACCTAACAAATACTGCAATAAAAGCACACATCTGCAACTGTAAATACTGGGAATGCTCCATGAAAGGGCCAGTCAGTTACAGTAGTACTTTGTGATGTGATTTAAACCTGTGCTAGAAAGCCATAGTTTCTCAGCATAGGGGCAACAGTTATCTGAGGACCAATGGCTGTGGTGTCCAGCCTTGGAAGCTTAGAGGAGCCAAGTTCTTTTTTGCTGGCTAGGCTATCCATGTAGAAATGCTCACTGTGTCACTGATTTATTATTGTCAAGAAAACAGAGTTTGAAGACTAAGAAGATATTAAGGTGTACAGGGAATCATAACATTTGAAGACTGTGTTCCATCATTCTTTAAGAAAAAAAACCCATACGTTCATGTGGGATTATTGGAAAACACAGGTATACTTCTAACCCCAACTCAAGGCTGCCTTGTCTTTATAGACTGTGAGATCATCAGAGCATAGAGTACCAAGTGTTCTGAATTGATGCTGTTTCTGTGTCCTGGGTTCAGCAGTAGCAGTCATTTTTCTCCTTCTTAGTAGCTGGTGCAGTGCTGTGGTTTTGACTTTC
>WYDI02032517.1:0-12973 GCA_009867235.2 Psittacus erithacus | reverse complement strand
TGGCAGAGCATGAGGCTCAGAAAGTCCTTGGTCAGTCTAAACATTCTAAGCAGCAGCTAAAACCATCAGTGTTATCACCGCTGTTCCCAGACCAAAAGTGAAAAACACAGCACTGCACCAGCTACTAAGAAGGAGAAAAAATGACTGCTACTGCTGAACCCAGGACACTGCTGCAGGAGGTGATCATCCCCAAAGAATGAATTCTACATATTTTTCCTGACACCTGTCACTCAAAATAACCAGTGACTAAAACCAACGCTGAGTACAGAAACCAAAAGTACTTCAAGGCTGGAGATGACCTCTGAGATCAGACATTAATATGGTCGAAGTCAATATTGCAATCTATGCAGGAGACATATTTTTTTCCCTTGCACCATGCCATTAATCACTTTCCTGGGTATAGCTGCTGCTTTGTTAAGCATATGGCCAACCCAACCTGTGAAGTCCTTGGTGTTACCTTCCCGCTCCCATAGCATGTTATAAATGCACAGATGAATTCTAGAAAATGGGGCACACATTTACAGGAAGAAAGGTCCATTAAGAGAAGGCATTAAATTTAGCGAATAACTTGCATGATCTTCTCCAATTCTCACCTTTAATTTCATCTTCCTGTCGAAAAAGGCTTAAGATCAAATAGAACTTGATCCTATTATACAGAAATCCATCACAGGCTTGCAAGGGATCTCGCTGAAGCGCAATTAGGAAGACATAAATATGATAATGAAGCTGTTACATCACATCTTCCTAGTCTGATCCTGTATGAGCTTACTTTACTCATCTATTTATAAGCTTTGATGCATACTTCATTGGAGGAAGATGCATTTATTCCTTGCCTTGGCCATTATAGCAGTGACAGCTGTTCCTGTCAGCCGCACCATAGGTAACCTCTGGGCAGCGTGTCCTGAAAGCCAGCAAGGTTTCTGCGGGAAACATATTTAAGAGCTAAAGCTCCTTCCCAGACTTTACCGTTGCCTTAATCTGGGAAGTCAGTCTGACTCCTCTTTATCAAAACCTGCTCCTGCAGTGTAAGACAGTGTCTTGGACTCTTGGACAGGGCAACCCCAGGCGAGCTGAGGACTCTACAGCTTGGCAGCAGGATCTTAGCTGTGATCAAGAGGCCAGCAGAGAACTAGTGCAAGCCTTGGGACACTCATGACATTTGCTGTCACTGAAAAAGCCCTGCTTGACTGATGCCTGTGACACTGATGTAAATGCAGCACCACAGTGGGAAGACCTTGCCTGCACGGCTCTTTACACAACTTCAAGTAAAGTGCACGCAATTCTGCAGAGGAGAGAAATCCTCAAGGGCAAGTGTGTCACTGAAATCAACTTAAATCACATGAATGATAACTCCACTGGGAAAACAGCACGCATCAGTCATCAGTGCTCTTACTTAATATCCCCTGTTTTGGAATATTCCTGCTGTCAGTCATTTTGGTCATCTGCTGGGCAGCCAGGAGGATGAACAGAATTACTCTTAGCAGACTAAAGCTACGGACCATTGGAAACAGTCTCTAATAAGAACACTCAACAAGCACCTGAGATTGATAATTCGTCATTTCCACTGCTTTCTTATAGATACCTGACTCAAGGTGTCACATTAACAGCCCTGGCAAGTAAAATGCTCCATCTCAGAGGCATGGCATGCACGGCAGCCTTGCAGCTCACCACCTTCCTTGCACTGATGACAGAGGTGTCTGCATTCTTGAATGATGGATGTTTATTCCTCATTGGTGATAGCTACTGAAAAAGCTTTTTCTGGGTGCAACAAATAGTGCTAAATTTTTATTCCATCCTTTTATGAAAAGTGCACTCTAAAGGGAGATCGTACCACAAATGTCTTTTTTAACATGGGAAACTGAGGCTGAGAGCAATAAAATTACTTGCTCAAGGTTAAAAAAGGAGTTGCAAAGCCAGAAATAAACCCCAGATCTCCTGAGATCAAACCTCTATTGACAAGGCTGCCTGTTTAGATTAGTGCTTGATAAAAGACTGGGAGGTTTTCCCCTGTCATCTGCACTGCAGCCTTTTTTCCCTTCAATCTCCTAAGATGTTGCCCCTAAAATCATCTTGGCTCATTGCTCTTTGCACAGCAAGTTCCTCTTGGAGTCCTTCCAGTGTTATCTGCTTCAAATCTGTATTAAATATCATACTCTTGTCTTTAAATAGGAAACTATTCATAATAGTTCTCAGCATAGCCAACACATAGTGCATCCTGCAGTGACTCCAGTGCCAAACGGACCCACAGCCATCGGCTTTCCTCTCCCACATCCCAAGGATTCCTTCCACTTAACCTCTTGTATGTGGGGAGAAACCCCAATAAAATCCCAGAAACATCTGTTTGATCTTCCTTAAAACTCACTCTAATCCCTCTGCTATGATGGTCAGAAAGTCCAGTCCTGATCCTAGGTTTACAAGTGACAAAGTCCGCTTCAGATCAATGCAGAAAACGCCACCAAAACGACCAAAACCACCCTCTGTTTTTCTCTACATTCACTCCCACCTAAAATGAAATGAAATCAAACCAGAGCAGACCCATGCTACTCAACACTCACCAAACCAAGCAGTTGCTCAACAAATCTTCGAACAAAACAGCTGTGAAGTTTAGGACACAAACCTGACATTTAATCTTGGTATGTGCTTGAGCACATAACACAGCCATGGCGCAAAGGACACAGCCTGTGCTCATTCAGGAGCATTCCTCCAAGAACCTCAGAGTCCTGCATCTTGGAAGCTCAACAGCTTCAGACTGCCAGGTCATAACACCCTGATAAGTATCTGTTACAAAAGGAGGAAAAGAACCCCGACACACTCCTGAATTAATATTGATTTCATGTCAATTGCTTTATATTCCCACTTACAGAGACTGCAGGTCACTGATGGAGGAGATCCTCAGAAAGCAAAATTAAAACGAGCTGTCATCCAGTAGCAGTGAAAACACAAGTTTTCCTAATAAGCAATAATGATTTAGAAGACTGCAGCATCTCTAGTTACTCCATAGCATGGTAGATATATAACTCTGCTCCTTTCCTTCAGCAGCTCATAAATCTAGCAAGGGCTATGCTTAACTTGAAGATCAAACAATCAGCAGATACTGATAAACACTGAAGCATCTTCAAAGTTCATGATAAAATACCAGCCTGGGCTAAGAGCACCTTTTCCTAGCAAGACCTGATGTTTGAAGTATAATGATAGCTCTCCAGATTAGATGGCTCTCATAATCTTTTTAGCCCTATTTTTCTTGTATCCTGTTATTAGCTGACAATTGCTCTCAGAGTACAGCTTCTTCCCTCACATACACCTACATTAACCACATCAAAGTCAGGTGTAACCCAGGAGAGCATCAAACCCAACACAGCAAAAGTGCAATCAGCAATGCCTTTGTATATCCAAAGTAACTGGGTCCATCTGGTGGAGTTGCTCCATAACCTACAGAGCAAACTAGTTTCACAACAGGCATAGTACTCATAGGTCTTTTCCTTTTATAGATGCAATTTTCATTATGTTTGTGTTCTTCACCCTCTCTTTGGGTCCTCTGCTCTTCTCATCCTGTATTCCTCTTCATTTTTTCCTACCCTTCTATTTTCTCTCAGCTTTATCCCTGATTACACAGTGGAGAGTGAGACTGCTTGTCTTGCTGCAGCTCAGACGTGATCTCTCTGCTGTAGCTATAAATCAGATCAAAGTATAGTTTTACACATCACTTTGCCTTCCTTATTTCCAAATCCCCAAACAGATTTAAGAGCATTTAACTTCCTGATTCTTTTCTTTAGACCTGAATTCACCCTCTACTCCCTCAGTACAGCTGCAAGCTAATAGAAGAATAATGAGAAGGTGCTTCCAGCATTTGAGTTATACCTCAGAGTTTCCTGATGAGCAACCTCAAGCAAGCTGATGCCTATCCAAAATCAAAATGGGGGCTCAGCTGTCAAAGTTCCTTTGACTATTTGAGCTCAGTTTCTGCTTTCTGAGCACCAGCCTCCACCCTTAGAAATATGATAGTACTTTATGGGGAACACATAGCAGAACATGAGTAAATGTCCAGCTAAATGAGACACGGCCTCTGAAAGTTTCACAAGCCTGACTTGGATAATATGATTGATGTTAAAATTCAGATCACTCGTGTTTGAGGAACCATCCTGCGTGTACAGAGACCTAAGGTCTCTCAGTCATCCTTTCGGGTGACAAGTCCCTTGACTTTTCCAAATCTGGACTTAGACCTGAAATCCAAATTTCAATGCAGCTGAAAGCCCAGACCACTGCATCAGGCATGTCTTAATAACGTTAAAGGAGCAGGAGAGAAGAGACGAGCTGGCCATCCTGTTTGCAACCTTCTCCTTTGCCCTCATTAATGTTTTATTAGTATTTCATATGACATGAAAGCAGATTTTCCTTTGTGTCTGGCATTAAATGCTGATCAATATGAATGTTTGATTCATATCTCTGTGAAAGGACAGCAAGACAGAATAGGAGGGAGATTGGAGACATGATTTACATGAACTTCAATAAGGCTGTTAAAACAGCAAGGCTAGTGAAATAATCAATTGGACAAGGAACTTAGCTAATGAACGAGACCTGGGCTGTGACAGCAGCTGGTTAACATTCAGTTAGGGCTGTGGAAGGAGGAACTGTTGAGTTTGTGGGATTTTTTCCACCATCTTCCCTGTGAGGCTGCCCAGAGAAGCTGTGGCTGCCCCATCCCTGGCAGTGCTCAAGGCCAGGGTGGACACAGGGGCTTGGAGCAAGCTGCTCTAGTGGAAGGTGTCCCTGCCCGTGGCAGGGGTTGGAGCTGGAGGAGCTTTGAGGTCCCTTCAACCCAAACCAGTCTGGGATTCTATGAAAACTTACTGGACAGTGAGGCAGGGACCAGGAAAGGGAATGCAAGGAAACAGCTTGTCTGTGTGTGCTCTGGAGCAATGCAGGCTGTGACCAGAGATCTAGAAAGAGACTTTCTTTGTTGTGAGGCCAGACAGGGCTTGGGCAACAAGAGAAGCCCCAGTTGGAGTGAATGAACTTTCAAAGGAAGCAACAGAGAGCTGGAGGAGGTGAAAATGAAGCTGCTGGGCAGGAGGGACACAGATGACATGCCTTGAACCACAGGCACATATGGTTACCAGTGGCTTAACCGTAGTGATATAGCGGAACACTGGGATCAAAGTCTGGTGAACCTCCAGCAAGGCTTGCTGGGCAAGGTGATGCACAAACAGACCAAGAGTTGGGACTGAGTCAGCTGGGCCAGTATGGACAAGCAGAGGAAATTGTGACATGATGAGATACAGCCTCCTTATCAAGGGAGGAGGGACACTGCCCAAACCCAGAAAAACCTCAGTGTCACAAATGAATGAAAGGTAGGTCACAGAGGCACCATATTTTTAATTGCTTGGTAATAGAGCCTGCATTTCAACACAGCGGAACCACCAAGGAGCAAGAGCTTTCTGCCAGCTTCTGTAATGAAGACAGGACCTGGCTGAGGAAAGGAGACATCCACAGAATTTATGCTCCAAAGCTATTCTCAATTTGCTCCTATATTTCCCAATAGCAGTAGCCAAAGGAAAAGCTGTTCATACAACTGGTATTTCTGGTAAACACCTATAGATGTCTCTAACTGTTGCCAAAATCAGGGGTTACACAATCCCTCATACTTGAACAGACCAGCATGTTCTGTGCAGCAAAGGGAAATGGAAAAACAAGACCAGGGTAAGAAATGCTCCACAATACATTAATAGTCAGATGCTATACACCTGCTTGGTTGCCTACAGCCTTTTGCAGACTTGACCTGGGCAGTTATCTGATTCAGACTGATGCTTTCATGCCTCTTCTGCTCTGGAATATCGATCCTCAGTCCCCAGGGGCCAGCTCCCAGGTGCCCATTAAAGACAACTGGCACAGTAATATTAAAAGCTCTCCAAGCTGGTGGCTCTACCCAGCCGACAACAGATTGGCAATATCTGACAAATGATTAGAGCTAAAGTGTCCTGCAAAATGCAAATATGCCTATGCAGAAGTGGGAAATTACCATCAAACCTTTAGGACTGCAGGAAACTTCAAAGCTAATTTGTGCTTTCAACTAAAACTTGAGTCTCCCGGTTAGCGGAGTCACACCGTTCCATTAGTAATCCTTCTAATTAGAACAGCACAGACACGGGCACAGTGCAGATAATAGCTCAGATAACAGAATTATACAGGTTAGAGAGCTGGTGTTGAGTTGATCCAGGAGAACTTTGATTTGGACTATTCCTTTACTAGGCAAATCTTTCATGTACCACGTGAAAACCTACTCTGTATCATGTTGGTTTTGGAGCACTTAACAATCAGATTATGATTATTCCTGCTACGTGACTACAACTGCACTGTTCTCACTTTCAGGTACTAAAGTTCAAGCGTAAACCACACTATTCTCCTTATAGACATTAACAAAGGGGACACATGCATTAGCAGAACTTGAGTCCTAAAATAGGTGGAAATAGGTTGCAGCATTTTAGCTGCTTTCTTCCCAAGACTCTTTCACATAGTGAGCCACTTCACTTTCAGCGAGTCATTTCAGAGCAATTTAAAGCTGGGGCAAACACAACCTTTCCCTTGCAGATGAGGAAAACTTGTCACAGAGAAGCATGCTTTCCTTTTTCAGGAAAGGGTTAAAGGAAATATGTGAAGAAAGAGACTTCTAGGAGAGAAATTCAACTGTAGTTCTTTACACGCCTCGTATCTGTTAGACTAAAGCTTGACTGTAACATTCACTAACTGCTATCTCACACAGCGTATTTCAATGCACTACTTGGTCCTTAGCTCTTCAGTAAATGTTGGTCTATCCAAAGAATGCATTTTCTTATGTAAATGCTTCAGCAAATTTGCTCTTCAAAAGCATGGATAGTCAGGATTCCTTCCTGAAGGTTATGGAAATTACTGCTCAGTTGACTGGAACTGCTCTAGTTCATACAAGCTGAGATCAAGCTCCAAATCTCCAGACTAGTAAGAGGGAGTTCCTCATGCTCGTCATATTGGATCTTCCCTGACAAAGAATGGCTTTATTAATGACTACACAGGAATGCTATTTAAATAAGACCCTTGCTGTTCTTTAAAACCCAGGCTCTCTTAAGCTGAAGCTGTTGGAACAATTTTCTGAACCATTAGTTTAGGCAACTATCAATTGCTCTTCCCATTCTCCTCCAGGAAAAGCATTGGCCACAGAAATACAGAGCAATTCCAGGGGCTCCCCTGCCAGGGGGAGTACCAGGACCCGGAGCAATCCCAGTCCTGGGGTGATCCCAGCCACTGGACATGTGAAGCCAGTTTTGGTAGGATGATTTTCAGTATCTAGAGCAGCGATTTTAGGTCCTTCTCTGTCCACTTCGTGCTGTCCCAGAATGTGTGAGCTCAAAGCACCTCTGAAGAGAAAAAGGGATACCCTCTCCCAAAAGTTAGCCCTTTGTTAACGGGCTCTGAGCTGACCACTGACAGTTGCAAAGGCTCCAAATCTGCATTTGCAGACCCTTGTTTAGGTCAGTAATTTCAACTTATCACGTAATCTCTTCTGCTCATTACATCTGCTGTATGCAAGGAAAAAAGCACAGAATTGCTGCCTTATAATCATCTGAGCGAGCTGCTAACCTGACAGACTGCAGTGGTGGGGAGCACTGGCAGAGCTTTTTATTCAAACTAGAAAGTAGCAAAATCTCATACTAGTTATTTCCTTGCAGTTCGTGTCAAAGCAAGAGAGCCTGAGCTAACCCTTGGAGAGAAGAGAAGGGAGAATAAATAGATCATCAGCCCCTACAGAAAATGTCCTGCCAGTGATTGTGGATTTATGAATTCATATGGAGGCACATCTCCACACAGAGCTGAATTATCTAGTCATTTGAAAGATAAATATTGCAGATGGGTGAATAATTCACTTGTACAAATGTTCACCGAAAACAAATTAACTGGCTTGTGTGTACAGGTGATGTGAAATGGTAATAGTTATTTCACAGAATGTTTGAGAAGGCAATTTCTAAAGCCCAGCCAGCCTATCACAGTAAGTACCTAAGCTACCAAGATCTCCACACTCCAGCCTTAGCAGCTTGTCCAATGCTACCTTCCACAGGGGTACCAAAGGGGATGTTAATTCCATCATGGCTGCGTGCATACAGAAGGCTGCAGCGATGACAGCTGGCAGTGATTTTTCCAGAAGCAAACACGCAGCTGTATTTCACACAGAAGTGTCAACACCAGCACCTCTTTAAAGTCAGATTGGAACACAGGGGGTTTAAAATACAGACAGAGGGGTGTTTTCAGCCTGCCCAGGAGTTGCTCACGCTGTGCCAAGAGGAGGACACTGTGCTGACTCTGTCGGCATTTATCACCAGCCAGATTAAGTCTATAAAAAGGGGATTATGGGCAGTCCGTTTGCAGCACAACACAGACATAAAACTATAATAAGTTACTGAGATAATGAGGCAGCGGACATAAAATCTCCTGCATACAAAGGGAGCCTGTGCTTCCAGAACCAACAATTCCCTTCGAAGCACATGCTCCCTGCAAGCGCTGGGCAGCAGCTCTTCATAACTCCTCATACCGTTTCCTCCATCTCATTTAGGACTATTCCCAGAGGTTGGAAGTGAAAAATATGATTATCCTCTAAGCTGCCTGGGTGTTTTTCCTCTCAAATCCTATTGCCTTCCCCATGGCAATACCAGCCCCTGCTCAGAATGGGGTGGGAGTTCCAAACACAGCTCCCCAAACCCAACCTCAGCATAGGTTTGAGCCTGTTGGTTTTACTAATGACCTAAAGGGACACAGACAGCTAATAATTTATTCCTCTAATTCAGCTTGGAAAAGCGGCAAAACCCCTAAAGGAAGGAGATCCTCACAATTGTTCATTCCTGAAGTTTGATCCTACTATAAACACCATTTCAGGGAGGTTTTGCTTAAAATATTCTGCGTAACGCAGCACAGATTTGATCAAAAGAAAATGGGATCTATCACCATAAAAAATCCCCCATCCCAAATGGAGTCGCATCCATCTACTCCCAACCAATAGCCACAGTCATTATCCAGGGTAGAGTGGAAAAGTCCCATTTTATTTTTCCGTCCTCCCTTTCTTTCTCTTTCCTACTGCTCTTTGAATTTGCCTTTGCCCCTGGTCCAAGGAGGAAAGCCTTTTATCAAACTTAGCCTTTGCTATAGGAATATTTCCAACACAGACCTGTGTAAATATACAGTATCTCAATTACCCTCCAATAGCTCTAACATTTTGGGTTTGAAATGTTGCCCTCTGATGGCCTTCACCATCCTATTCATCACGGTGACCCTTCAAAGCCCCGCAACACACTAGTAACAGGAGCGGCATTTCGGGAGCAGGCGGAGCTGTCTGTGATAAACACCAAATGCCTAATGGAAATATTTTACTTCCACACCAGCCAATATATGAGATGCAGCTACAGGGATTTAAATATGATACTGAGGCTCATTAGTAAAGCAAGCACAGATAACAAGGATTTACTGAACAGTACTGTCTGACTTGGCCAGCTTGCCCAAAGGGACCATTAAGATGCTAAAGAAGTTTCTTTTGTCTGCCTTTTTTGGGGAATTAAATCGGCATTCAGGAGCTCCTGCGAGTTCAGCAAAAAACCCTCAGATGTGTGAGTTTTGCCTGGCCAAAACTCAGACAAGTAACACTTTGGTGGGAAGGACTCCTGCACCTGTAAGTACATTTCTCCTTATCATAAAGCCAGCCTGGTGCCGCCTGGCTCAGTCTACACTGGGAGCGATGCAGGAAGCATAGGTCTGGAATGACCAGCTGCCAGGAAGGGCACATCTTCCTAATGCAGGGCAATGGCACAGCTCACCCAAAAGCCAGCTGCTGTCAAAACCCACACAGCCAGCAAGCAGCTCTACATATTTTCCTTACTTATATCACATATCAAACCCCCAACCATGTTTCAGCACACACTGGTCTGTGCTGACCATCACATTACTATGCTGCGGTCCTGTATCAGTTCACAGCTTGGGCTATTCTTACACAAATACAACCCCTGAAGGTGACATTACCTGAATTTTGAACACTAACCAGTGAGACATGAGATTAGCTCAGGGCACAGGTTTCCTTTCAGGACATAAGCACACATCTCTATCACTGCAAATCCAAATTCATTGAGTTCTGCAAGGTCCTTTTGAACTGTATTTTTATCCTGACCCTTCTCCTTGCCCCGCATTAGTATAATGTCCAAATGACAGGGCACATAAAAGCTCGTTGTGATATTTGTTAATGGATCAGCAGCAGATAAAAGGCCCAAATATTTCCCCCCTCCCCTTCAAGCCCTGGACTGGCAAGGAGGAGTTTTTATGCATTTGAACTGCAAAGTGCTCCTCGTTGCCTTTAATCTGCCTTTGCAGATCAGTTCAGGAAAGGTTGATATTACAGAAGTGTTTACTTCAGCTTAATTCATTAACGTTTATGAAGTGCTGTCAAAATACAAACTGTTGTATGTTTAGTGAGGGTGACTTTAATATTATTGTGGCTTCAACTAATCCATAAATAATAATGGGACAAAATGCTGTCCAATAACTGTCATTGTGGCTCTATTGCATCTACTCAAGAGTTCATTTTTGGCCTTTGATTATTCTACAAAACTTTCTTTGCCTGTGCACAAGTAAAGCACAATCCACCCTGGTTCTATGTATCTTCTTCAGTCTGGCTAATATTAACTGCTTTTCAAGGTTTCTAAGGTCAATATCAAGTCCTTTTGGACGTAGGACTTTAATTCCTGGTATAGACAGCAAGGTTTGCATGGAGAGCTACGATCTTTTATTAAACCAGTGAATGCAGCTGGAGAACAAAAAAGCTTTTGGGCACACACGCTTTTCTTTAGGTCAGAAGCTTTGCATTGTGAAGAGCCGCATGGCATAGCTACAGCTGTATCACTGGTGCATTTGTACAGGGTAAACCTTTAACAGAAACCATTTTATTCCTGAAAAGCAGCCATTTTCACCCAGAACTACATTAGAAAGAAAGCAGATTTCTTTAGGTCAGTGAGGGCACGTCTTCACAGTGCTATGGAAGATGGTATAGAGATGTCGGAAATAACATTGACCCAAGGTGGCAAGGACAGCTCAACACTGTGCAAATATCAGCCTGAGTCCTGAATTATATACCTCTATTGGGGCACTGGTATAATCAGCCTGGCTTTTTACGTGGTTTTTCTGCTCCCAGTTTTAAAATGATCTTGTCCTTTAGGCAGGAAAGACATGTCCTAAACCTGATAGGTGGTAAGGATGACACGGTGTCAGCAAGCTCTGCTTTGGGCTAGAGCTCAGTGGTTGCACAGGGGCTGTCCATCCACACTCTGTGCAGTGGTCCTATCTATAGGATAAGAAAAATGTTGCACATCCTCATTTTGAGTTTTTTTCTATCACTATAACCTTTGAAGATGCATCCAGCCATTTGTTTGCTGGTTCAAGGGATCATCAGATATTTGCGCTCCTTGTAACTCCCTTTTCAAACCAGATGGATTGTCTATTGCAGTCACCTGGGGGAAAAGAATCCCTTTTCTGCCTACCCAACACTTCACATCAATCAGATTCATGTTAGCACATTTCCTAATTATAACTATAAACATTTGTAGGCTTCCTCACGATGAAAGCTCAGCCCATCCCATCATGTTAAATCACCTCTGGGCTGTCTGATGAGTGAAGCAGAAACCCAGCACTCAGCCTGTCCCATGGAAGGTCCAGCGTTATCAGTGTCTAACACGGGGCTCCCAGCTCTACAGAGGTAAGGTGCACAGGCAGCAAGGTGGTGTCCTCGGGCAGATTCACAGGGGTGTCACTCCCATGTAAAGCTCTCTCCTTGTTCCATTTAATAACCTGACACGAGTTCCAGGGCAGCCCCTTGCCAGGCTTTTCCAGCCTCAGGCTACAGGGATGAGCTTACAGTGGGAGCAGGGGAAAGATGTCAGGCTCGAAAGAAGAGCACTCTCTGGCTTTGAGGCCAGCAAGGAAATACTACAGAGCCCTAAGTCTCTAGTCCATAAATAAGAAAACCCCTGATACCAAAGGCACTTGAAAAGGGATATGATTAATCTGAGTCATTCAGCTCCATCCAAACACTCAAGTGTATTAAAAACCCCTATAACGTGGTCATAAGCCCACGTTCACAGTAAAAGCACAGGCAAATATACCCCAGCATACTCCCAATGCGCACATATCTTCAGCAGGAAGAAATACAATTATTTCCCTCCCCAGATTTATTTCAGAATTTGCTTAGCCTAATAGAGAAGTGGCATTGCTGCTGATATATATATATATATTGCTGCACCGCCCTGTGTATTGGATGTGTTCAGCTGATAAATTCACTTGTCAGTTCCTTTTCAGTGCTTAGCAATAATTTTCTAACACAAAACGCATAATTGCCACATATACCTTTAAGGTGTATATATCCTCATGTCTTTCTATAGGATTTGCCCACTTCTTTCTCATTAATACAAACTGAGCTAAATGATTAAAATTAGTGTATCTGTTCCAAACTGCCCCATATCCATTCATATCATAATGGTCTTGAAGAATACCTATACTGCAGATCTTGAGTTGGGTTTTTTACAGCGCTATTAATAGTATATACTTATCAGAAAGTAACTAGCTGGCACATACACTTGCACCTTCTTAAAGTTTAATAACTTCAATAACTTCTGCTTCAATTTAGCTTTCAGAACATGGGGGAACCTCTCTCCTTTGAGCCCCTGCCTGAGGCCTTGCACTAGGGAGGAGCTGGCTGAGCAGGCAAAGGCCATCAACATCATCACAGACGTGCAAACAGCTTAACAGGGCTCTCTCTGATGGCATCAAGCCCTTCCTCAAACAAGCTTACATGGACTTTAATTTTAATATCATACTACAGAAATCTATCATAGAATGACTGAGTTGGAAGGGACCTTAAAGCTCCTCCAGTTCCAACCCCTGCCACAGGCAGGGACACCTTCCACTAGAGCAGCTTGCT
>WYDI02032515.1:0-48382 GCA_009867235.2 Psittacus erithacus | reverse complement strand
AGCTGTGGCTGCCCCATCCCTGGCAGTGTTCAAGGCCAGGTTGGGCACAGGGGCTTGGAGCAAGCTGCTCTAGTGGAGGGTGTCCCTGCCCTTGGCAGGGGTTGGAGCTGGAGGAGCTTCCCTTCCAACACAAACGCATTCCAGGATTCTATGACCCATTTGCCACCCGAGCTCTGGGCTAACAGCCATGCACAGATCCTAGCACAACCTTGTCTTAAACCTGTAAAACATCACAAAACTAATCCAACATGAATAATCACACAAGGAAATGATCAGCTCTGGGAAGCTGAAATGAGCCTCCCCGGTCTGCGGGTGCTGCTGACACAATGGGCAGTGCCATTTACATCCAGGATCCGCAACAGTTGTTGGGATTCAGTTCTTGCTGCCATGGAAACAGACCGCGGTGGCGAGCAATGGAGCAGGTTGGTGGAAGCTAATTGTTCGACACACACACAAAAGCTTGGATCCCCTTTGCTTTTTGTGGTAGTGCTTCCTTTAAAGTAACCTGCTCTATTCCCATGGCAGCCAGCAGCAGATTTACTAGCATTCATTTTCCATTTTACAATCCCGATCCATGCCAGAAGGTTAAGGGGTTTCCAACGTTTTCCATAGAATTAAAGATCCAGAGAGCGCCTCAGATTTATTTGAGCAATCTGTAGTGTGCTTACTGCAACGCATTCAAGTGATGTACAGGGAGATACAGCTTCGGTGTTAAAGCAGCTTATTTTTCTCTTATGCTGCTTCTAAATACAAGGATTGTTTGGGTGGTTTAGCGTTTTACTGGAATTAAAGATTTGCTTTTCAGGATCCTGCATCTGCTTTATCCTGTTTCTTGCTGGGCCCCATGTTCTAGGCTCAAGTGCAAGAATCTCATGGTTAGGGGTTATCTTATTAAAGTTCCCTAAGAAATGTGATTGAATAGCTCTTTCCGAGTGAATGTCTCTCCCAGAATGGGTGTGAGGGCTGTAACTCGAGTATCTGTGGAGGATTTGTGCCTTTCAGAGCATTGCAAGAAAGGTTGAGTGTCCCCATTCGTTAAAACCCCACCACTGTAAAGCAGCACCAACATCTCGAGGTGCATTTTGGAGGTGTACTTCAGAAAGCAGCAGAGACAGAACAGAGGTCACTAAAATCATCTTATACTAACACAGAAGCAAGTTCCTGAAGGCATAGAAACCACTGAGCTGCCTAACCCCCCCCCCGCCATGTTCTCTGTTTTATATAATGAAGAGCCCATCTTCCCAACCTTTCCTATGTTTTGGATCTGATCTAGCCAAACAATAGCCCTCTTTAAGGAAGGATTGTCAAGTCTAATGACTCCATTAAGGCAAGCGTGGGTTTGTATATGCTGCTACAACCACGTAATAACTCTTGGGAATTAAAAATCCATATGGCTCTCGGCTGCACTGCATAACATGTGGAGCAGCTGCTCTCAAAAATGTTATATCCGTTATTAAAAAAGGAATTAAGTGCACTCTGTGGCTTCTGAAACTGCAGCTTCTTATGAAATGGAACCAAATTCAGTGTACAAAACGGTCAGAACCAGCAGGCTGAGCACCTTTGTTTGTCCTTTTCATTGTCGCTGTTTGTTTCTGCTTGCATTTAGATGCTGTAATCAGGACCAAGGCCCCAGAGGAATACGCATTATAAAAGCACAGGCAATATTCGAGTCTCATCCTGCGCATGGGGAAGGGAAGCAGGCAAGGGACGAGACGTCCAGATGTAAGTGCCTCCGGGCTTGAGTTATCAACTCGCTCTCAAAGCAGCTGCTCCCACTGGCGAATCTCTTATGGATCAGTAGAGGAGAAGTAGAGCCTGATGAACCCCACCAGGTTTCACAGGCTGGGAACACCATTGGGAAGGGTTAAAAACTCCCTGGAGCCTGAAGGGCATCAATCCCTTTTGGCAGCCATCCATTTTTCCTGCGTCCTGGCTCACTTCTGCTGTTCAGCCTTTCTCAAAATGAATGTTAAATCTGGCGAGGGAAAGGGGGATTATGCCACAGATTTTTTGGACTGACTTTGGCCAAATTCCTTCATGGCTACATAACTGTTTCCCTGTCTGTAACACAGGGGTGATATTTAATTAGAACATAAGTCTTGTAAGGCCTCATTCTTCAGAGCTTGTCACGTGAGGTTGTAATGTGAAAGGGACTATGTTTAACATCATTCATTTAGGATCTGTGTTGCTGATGGCTTTGCTGTATTTGAGACTCAGTGCCAGACTAGTATTTATATAAGACTACAAGCCCTGGGTGCTCTGAAACTGGTAGAAGCTCTATCACCAATGTAATCTTTTACTTCTATTCCATGCTAAAGCAGGGTGCAAGCCTCTGTTTAAGCCTAAACTGATCTTGCACCCAAGTTTTAATGAGCTCTGGTGCCTCAGAAGGCAGAGGGTCCACATGGGCTCTTAAACAGATCCTTGTGCAGTCCTGTCTGTTTTCTGGGTGGGATGGCACAAGCATGGCTGTGCTAATCACAGTATATTCCATAATATCATACAGCCAGCAGAGGATGGATGAGTGAGCTCCTAAAAGGCTTTAGTGTTGCATGCAGCATGGTGCTGTGCTATGAGTTGGGAGGCAACTAAGTTAAGGGGCAAATCTGTAGTAACCCAGTTTCTGGCCAGATCCAGTGAGCTACAGAAACATTGCTGTTTGGATCAGGACACGGTGTCCAGTGTTCCCTGAAGGTAGTTTGGGCTGGCTAGGAAGGTTAAAAAGGAAAACTTTTGCCTAACAGAAAGAGATGGTCTATGCAGAACTTAAAATGTGATCAAAACCTAACAAAACCCTCTACTTGCTGAGATTTACTGCTTCACAGACCAACGGAGCGACATGTAAACTGCAATACATCCGTCTTTATTCCACAAGCATCCCTGGCTCTGTTACTCCCCTCTCCAGCCCCCCCAGATGAATAACCCTTTCCCCTCACCACACTGAATAAGCCAGGTGACTCCAAACCCGGCCACCCAGCAGATGCTTCCGCAGTGCCAACTGTTCTGAACCCCCCAGCCCATCTCCAGCTTTATTCCCCCCCTCCTTCCCTCGTGTCCCACCAATCTAGGCTGCCTGGCACATGCTGCACGCTGCAGTCCCACCGGAGTGATATTGTGATGGAAATGAGGGAGGGGATGCAGGCAGAACTGCACAGATTTACAGCACTCTGAGGGTTTCCATTAAAATCCTTGACAACTTGTAATTTATGAGTAGACCAACAGCTCTTCTAATATCCAGGGCCTAGACCCCATTCACTTCAATAATGCTGGTTTGGAATAAATGAGCCAGAGGATGGAAACCAGTTCTGTTGGTATAATGGAGGAGGCTAATAGCTGTTTAGAGAAAACAACTGATGTAATTCTGGGACCCAATCCTTTCACCACCAAAACAATAAAGGTTCGATTCTTCAGTGCATTTCATGTAGTGATTTAATTCAGTACAAAGCGGGTGATAAATGGCAGCGTTTGGATTTCGTGCCGTTATATACCCACTAAGCACTCTCTATTTGCCCAAGTGCACTAGAGATAAAGGGACTCATTGACTCCTGTGTGAGCAGGAATCACTCAGTCTGGATCTCCACAGCAGAACAAAGATGTACAATGCCTCCTTAGGAAATAAGACCATTGACAAAACTCCCCTCTGCTTATGGGTTGTGTTGTCAGTTTTCAGTCCCACAGGGGTCTGTGAGCATTCTCTTTCCCACATCTTTCTGAGCAAACTGTCCAAGTGTCATTTTAGGACATGTTTTTCCACCTTTCCCTGCTCTGCTCTCTTTCCCTTCCCTTCTCTGACATGCGAGATGCAGAAGCACCCCCACTTGCTGAGTAAGCACAGGACTGATCCCTGTAATAAGGACTTTGATGATCAAAACACTCCAAGCCCTCCGTGTGCATTATGCTGCTGGAAAGAATTATTGATCTCTTCTGGTGTGTCTTAAAATCAAACTGACAGGTTGATTACTGAGTAGGACCACTCAATTTCTGGCTTGTACACAGCTTCCCTTTCCCTCCTTTGTTCACCTGCAGCTTGTCTATCTGCATTCCTTTGTTGGGAATCTTTCTGTTTCCTTTTGGCTTCCCCATTATGGTGAAGAGCAGCAGCAGCTCTCCCAGACCATGTTCTGTGGGAGATGGGCCATGCTCCATGGCTCTGCCTCCTCCAAGCCCACAGCCAAGCCCCAGCATGGTGCTTCTAGAGGAGACTGACAATGCTGAAGGTCCAAATTGTTCTGCAGAAAGAGGAAAGAAGTCACGGATAGACAAAGAGGAGCCAGGAGGAGAATGGGTGGAGGAGAGAGGCTGTTCAAGTAAGGAAGGGGACTGTGGCTGTACGATTGGGAATTGCTTCCTGGAAGAAGCAGAGCCACTGGTCACTTATTTCAGCCTCCATTCAGATGCTCTGACTTTCAGGGCTGAGATAGGTTGGGAATCTGGGATCTGTAACCGTCTCCTTTGTGGCCAGGCTCTTTTTTCTGCATCAAAAAGGACTTTTCCCAGGCAAAACAATGGTCTTTCCTATGAGACGAACTGACATCAGGCAGTATGTGATGCCCTCTGGGAGCACAGTTGGCAGCTGAGAGGAGTTACCATCTGATTTGCATTTTACATGTACAGAAAACATTCCTGCTAATTGGAAAATGATGTACCATGGGCATGGGCAGGTATGTTCAAAATACACTGTGTGAATGTGAGGGAAAGCCCAAGAGAAGAACCAGCTTCTTGGGAAAGGAAGGCAAAGAGGTTGATAAAAATGAGGGAGAAACAAAAGGACCAAGAAAAGGGAGCAGAGCTTTCTGAGGCTGAGTTACACTGCACTGGAGCAGTGGCTGCTGGTAGAATTCAGCCTGGGCCAGTTCCTAAACTGGACCAGGCTGATGAGCCCTGTAAAGGTTTAAAACCACCTGTATTTGCAAAGATTTCCCCTACAAAGTATGACTTTTTCCATTGAGATACATTTCTAATGAATGCCCATTCAGATGCTCCATGAATTCGGGTATAAATTGTGCCAAACTCCTCCTGTCCCTTTTGCAAATGTATTTCAAGGTCCTTACCCAATACATATCAATGTAATATTGGATCTCATCCGAAGCATAACTATATCTAATTATCAGCCATTTGAGCTACTTCTCTGTTAAACCATAAAATGGAGATAGCATTGAAACCTCTTCTTGTGGGTGAATGCCCCTGTGAGCAGTGGCAACAGCTAATAAACATGTTGACAATGGTCAGAGTAAGTGTAAGGCAAAAGCAGCAGGCCGCAGTAGGCCAAAGGCTAGGGTGAGCTCAGAACGCTCTGGAGAATCGAAACTGCTGAGGTTAGAAAACTAATTAGAGCAAAGACAGGATGCAGAACTGCAAGAATAAGGATGTAGCTAGAACTGGGGAATTTTGTGATAATGTAATCTTTACCACAGAGTTATTTGTAACCTTTGGGCTTTATACCAATCAGCAGCTTATCACTAAGGACTTTGCGCCAATGGGCAGCTTGTTACTGAGGGCAACTAAACACAGAGCAAGTGTGAATCGGGCATAAATAACCCTATGTAACTGCAATAAGGTGGCAATCACTTGATCACATTGATTGTCTCTGCATTGTCCGTGACTCCCGCATCAACATCTTCTGATTCCAAAGGCTAAATGCAGCAGTAACCTAAATAATGGTGTAAATTACAAACAAAACGAAAACATGGTCAGAAAATATATGCTGTAATTTGTGCTTAGGGGTGAATTGGTCCCTGGCTGCCCAGGGTAGGGAAGGTATGACCTGCATCAGGCTGAAGTGTATGGCTGGGAGTCTGAATCTGTGTGTTATTACAGGAAAATAAGACATACCTTAAAATACCTCCAAAAGCCACCATCTTCCTGAGATTTACTGCAGTCTGACCCCCTCTGCCGGTCAACCGGGTGCTGCCTGCGTCCCAGCGCCAGCACCTGAATGTAGGCGCCGGGATTTGTAGGCGTTAAAGGAGCAGGCGAGTGGGAAATGCAGTGTAAAAGGGATGGAGAGGCAATTCGGGGGCATCGACGCTTGGCACCAGTAGATGGAGGCCATGGGTGGCATCACCACGTAGCTAGGTGATGGGTGACTGATTCGAGTTTAGGACATGAGCTGCTAAAGCCAGTAGTAGCAAGAGGGTAGAGAGGAAAGAGGTTTGGGAACCGGCATTTGGGTGTTCTAGTAAAACTCACTTTTGTGTCTCTCCATGTTTGAGCTGCTTCTGTCAAGATGCAAAGCAGTAAAAGAAGTAACATGTAATTTAGAATGAGAATGTGTGGGAAAAGGTGTGGGGGGAAGCTTTATCTTGAGAAACAATAGGACTTTTCCTGAGGAAACATGTATTTGGTTAAAAATGAGCCTTATTTGGATGGAATGTCACAACTGGGGTAAAGCTATGGCAGGAATGTGGAGATATCCTCTCGTAATCAATATTGGCAAAACATGTACAACGCTAAGTACTTCTCATCCTGAGTGAGGAGGTTGTCAGCTTTTTCTGCCAGCTTAGGGAAAAAGGGGTCAATACATGGACGTTCCTATGGCAGAGATGAAATTCAGCTCTAGGTGTTTAGATCAGCACTACTGGGAGCAGATAGAAACGTAGATCCCATACAGCTCATTTCAGTTTCCTGATTTGTTTTCATTATCCCTTGCTATCCTTTGGCCTTCATGATATATTCCCACGCTGTGGAAAGCCACCGAGGATCAAGCAGTTAAAAAGGTGTTTTCTGTTAAACAGAAAGGGTCTCACTACCCAAAGGGACATCACTTGTGCACTAAAAGTTATTCAAGAGGTGCTCAAGTACTTTGTTATACAGAAGCTTCACCAAGCAATTGAAATGCTGCAAATAGCTCCCTTAAGACCCCACCAACTCTTCCAATGTATTTCTTTAAGAAGGAACACACATACACATCCTTTTCAAAGATTCTCTTTGTATAGCTTTTATTCTTGTTTGTGGGTAATGTTTACCCGTACAGCACATCTCAAGGCAGAAATACCCTGTTAAAATCTAAATTGATAAGAAAAGGTTGTGTAGAATGAAGACAGTAAAACATTTTGAAGTCTTTGTTACTCTAAATATTCTAAAAACTCTACATAAACTTCTTAGGAGTTTCAATTGCTTCAGATACTCAGCAGAAAACTGTGTGATACAGCTGGAAAATAAACCTTCACCCATTTGTGCTTGCATGGAAAAAAGAGCTGTTAATCATGAACTGAAAATCTTGAAGCACAAACACAAACATGAACTGGAAGACCTGTGTGCAAAGCACTGCAGCATCCCAACGCACTTAGTTGTGAATCACAATATCTTGGTTTGGGAACAGACTCTTCTTGTTCAATCAAGGTGGTTTAGAAAGACAAAAGTAATCCGTACTCATGATTTCCTTTCAGTGAGGATGGTGAAAGAAGAAATGTGTTTTTATTCAGACTTTCTTTCTTATTAATTCTGCATTCCAGAAGCTGAGCAGGAATGATGGTGTGGTCCTAAAAGATGATGAAATGTTTCTGGTCTTTGGTTAGCAATCACAGTGCTATATTAAAACCATCAGAGATGTATCAGCCAAGAACAGAAAACTGCTGTACTACATCCCATCACTTGGATTCCAATCTGAATAAACTGTTAGGTGACAAATTCTGTTCTATAGAACTGGGACCTAAATTAGTAATGACAGGATTTGTAAGTTGTTTAACTTTGTCTGTCTAAGACAGGAGACTTGAGTTTGAGGATGGTGATTCAGTTTCAGGATGTGGATGTCTGACCCAATTTGTGTGTTTGTCCCATGCTGCATGGAGCAAAAAACTCAGAATTCCAGCACTAGTGGCATTCTCACTCTTGTCTGGGTGATCTTAGCATGAACTGAGCCATCCAGTGATTTTGTCCTATATCACAGAGCAGATACAAATCCACAATTATTTCAGGACATGACAAAGCATATGGGTAAACAACACCTGGTCATTGGACTTCTCAAGGTCTCACTGCAGAATGGGCACTCCAGAAGGTGGCTCTGCACGTGGGCCTCGTACTGACTTGTTAAGGTATCTTCAGGACATACTTCATTGACCATGTAGCATTTCTATATAGAAGCCTGAAGTGCAAAAGAAATGCAAATAAAATCAGTTTTTCCAATAGGAAATAAGGTATTCAGGAACTGCCTTCTCCTCATTCTGACATCAGATACTGCCAGAGCTGATCCTTATAGGTTAAGGTCAACAGCTTCCCTTTTCTTCCTTAATATATGTAATTCTGTGCTATTGATTGTACATGTTAAGCACAAGTAGCTCCATCTGGTTGTCTGCTATCTTACCAGGACTAAAGCAGTAAGAAGACTATTGACTACAGAGCTGAACTTGGAAGCTGTTACTTCAAACCACTAATTTGTGCCCATAAACCACTAGTTCACGTCTAGTCATGTCCACTTTGCTTACTATGTCTGCAGCTTCTGCCCCCAGGTTTGCTCCTGCAGCTGGAAAAAGAAGACCATTTCGCCACAGCAAAATGATTAAAAATGTAATGTGCTGGTAACTAGTAATTCTTGAAACATGAGGATGTGGCTCTGGATCTAACCCTCTCTATTTAGGACTATGGAAGCTGGACATCAGCCACAGAACTAGCTGTCTCACAGCTGAATAAACTGCCTAATAGTTGTCTCTCTTGGCAGCAAATGAACAGACAGATGATGATTTCAGTCAGCTCTTAACACCTGGCAGCACTCTGCAGCTGCCAAGTCATCTGCACATAGGCAAAGCTGCACAGAGGTGCTGCTAATAATGGCTTTTCTACAGCATTCAATTGGAGAGGGAGGATAATTGGCTTGAGGCTTTAAGTGCCGCGTATTTGTGGTTCCAGACAGAATGCCAAGTAATCTCACCACAATATGGATTTCCAAATAGAAGGCCTCCTACTTCAGGAGCTTGAACTGGAGCTTGGGAAGCAACAGAGGAGGAAGAAGCCTCTCTTGCCTGAGAGAGACTCCTCAGGAGTCTGCCATTGTCTTCCCTTAGTTGCTGCAAAAGGACAGAAGGACAGAATGAGTTTCCATAAGCTTGGGACACCTCTTCAGAGGACAATCACGCTTTGCACTAACACAGATCCCCTATATCAAAAGCAAAATTGCTCTGAACTTCTTTTAGATAGCTCAGTGTTAGGCCTGCTTGACTGAATAGGCAAGTGAGGTAAGAAAGGGCAAAGATCTATTCTGTGGCCTGCTTGGGAAGGCAGATAAGATGATCCCAACAGAGTAAGACACTTTATCGGACAGAAGACTATCCTGAAATAATGCAGAGAAAGGAACACAACTGAGCAGTCACTGCTTAGACTGGATGAGAGTGCTGAGGTGCTGGCATAGGGTACCCAGAGAAGCTGTGGCTGCCTCATCCCTGGTAGTGTTCAAGGCCAGGTTGGATGGGGCTTGGAGCAAGCTGCTCTAGTGGAAGGTATCCCTGCCCATGGCAGGGGGTTGGAACTGGATGAGCTTTAAGGTCCAAACTCAAATCACTCTGGGATTCTATGATTTAGTAAGTCCACTTATTTCAGTGGTGTCAGCATTAAGCTAACATGAGGAGGTTTTGGAATCCCCATGCTATCATGAGGAAACCAGTCTAGTCAAGTCAGTTGTACGTGCCTGCAGAGCACCCAAGAGCCTGGCTGGAGGTGATGGCCCACGTGCAGGCACAGTTAGTGATCTCTTTGGTAGAAGGGTTAAAGGAACAGAACACTGGACTGAGAGGTTACTATCACACTCAATACAGGAGAAAAGTGAGGGAGTTGTGCCAAATTCTCACCAGATTTTCCTCATCAGCTTCCTTCATTTTTTCCTGCAGAATCTGAAACAAACGCTTCTGCTCCTCCAGTTCTTTCCTTAAGTTCTCATTTTGTTGCTATGAAAGAAAAGTGTTTTTTGGTAAATCATGGGGAACTGGCAACTGAAATGATGACAGCTCCAAGCACTGGGGCTGCCATATACTACCTGCCTCATGCTGCCTTTATTATCAACAAACAGCACTTCACTTCCAATGGGAGTCTCACCATTTCATAGCTTGTCACCCAGGATATCTCCATGGCACCACTCATGCTCTGGATGTTCATTACAACATGTGAAATGACCTCTGAAGGGGATATATGACAGCTCAAATAAAGAAGGAGGTAGAAGAAGAAAAAGAACTCATACGGAACATCCACCCTGGCAGGTATTCTGGTGCTGTGAGACTTGCCTGGACAGTGGATACCTAATACATCCTTGAGGATGAATCTTGTAGCTGACTCTTGAATTAAATCACTACACCAGAGAAGCTGCAGTACTTATTGATTCTGCAGTCATTCACGAAGAACCACTCTAAGAAACCTGAACATTTGGCATCACAGTGGAGGTAATCACAGCATCTATTTCAGGCATGTAATTTTCAATGCCAAAGTGAGAGCAGAGCTTCCAAAAGCTTCCTGAGTACCACATACACAGAGAGAAACACCTTTAGAAGGTCACTCAGGACAACAGGCTAAAGATGTGATGGCCTCAGGCATTGCTAATGATGGTTTCTTCAGCAGAAATAAATGCCACAGCATGCTGTCCTTTTATATCCTTCTCATTGCTTCAGGGAGTGAGTTTCAGTGCTGAGGTTTGTGGATTACTTCTAAAAGGTCTGCAGAAGTTCCCTAAGAAAAGCAAGCCTTTTGTCCATAAACTTGGATTTGTTATACATAAAGTCATCTGCAGCATCACAAGGAAACTGTGATGGTTCTGCAAAGTGAAAGAAGGCCCCCCCTACCCTTCTCTTCCAGAACACAGCTTTCTTGAGCTTTCCTGGAGGTCAAATCACACCAAAGAACCTAAAGAACCTAAAGGTCCTTTCCTAAAGAACCCATGTCATCAAAAAAGAAACTCATACACTAACGCTTGCTCAGGATTGCTTAGGTCTTCTTCAGAGAGAAACTGGTTCCATCAGAGACAGTTCACCAAAGGAGAGGAAGGCAATTCTGGGTTTGCTACCTGCAGCTGGTCCAGGTGATCCAGGGTTGTTTCAAGTCTGGTTTCCAGGCGTTCCTTGTCAGAGGTCATACTCTGAATTTGCTCTTTGAGTCTAATCAGAACAGATCAAAACACACCATCACTTCACCTATGGGAATCTAATCCATAAAGGCAAGGTGCTTACATGATGCCCTGTTTTGAGATATGCTGTAAATGCACTTACTGGTGCAGTTCTGCCTCTCTGCCATCATCCAGCCTCTTTAGATGTGTATTTTCCTTTCTCAGGAAATTCAGCTCCAGCTCCAGTTTCTCTGTGTTGCTCCTTAGAGACTCTAAAGTATTCTGCAGCTCCTGAATCATCACAGTGAAGTCAACAGGAGGTATATGGGCAATAGTCCTGCTCTGCACTGGAACTGCAAAACCCCTCCGATGTAACACTGCCAGGCAGCCTATCTGAGGGAGGAAAATCTCCCCTTTGCATCCTGGCTTCTCTTTCAGACCCTGTTTGATTTATATTAAGCCCTGAGCAAAACTGAAGGGGGAAAAGATAATGATGCTGTGATTTCAGGACAGCCTACAAATCATTTCTTAAAACCCCCCTTCCCGTATGTTCTTGCCTCCTGTGTCTCTTGTTCATCATTATTGTCTTATCACAGTGGAGTGGAAAAGGATTGAACAGAAAACATGGGAAAAACCTCTCCTGGAAGCATATGGTGGAATAAGATCTGACTCAATCCCTCTTCATCTTTCAGACTTAAAGCTTCTGACTTTGCATAACATTTTGGTTACCTGTGTCTTCTTGAGCTCTTCCTGCAGATGGCTGTTCTGTTTCTGCAGACTCACACAGTTTGTTTTCAGCTTCTCATTTTCTTTATGCAGGTTTTTGTTTTGGAGTTCAACCTCTTCCAGTTGTCCCTGGCAAGCAAAAAAGTTCCTGGGTCATCACAGAAACAAAGAGCACAGTGCAAAGGGCACAGAAAGATGAGCTCTGCAAAAGGGAATACTCTGTACCTCCTTCTGCTTTCACTACCAGTGCAGACCAGATGGCTGCTTCACTCTCCCCAGTCTGTCCAAAGCTACCATCAACCTCATTTCTGAATACTAAGCACATTCTACCCCTGATCTCTGGAGATGCTCAATGTCTTCTGTGCCTGCAGCAGCCAGCAAAGGCAGAGCTTTGGGGCTTTTTGCAGTTTGTTAGATTAGCACCACATGTGCAGTGTAGTCATTAACAGTGCCGCACACAGGACTGCAAAATCAGAGTGCTTGGCTACACAGCACTTCAGTTACTGTCCATGTGCATGCTCTTACTCCCACCTAATGGCAGGCTGTTTCCATGAAAATGACATTTTCATTTAAAAGTCATTCAAAATGCCCTGAAACACTACGTATTAAGTCACTCCCTGTTACAAAAATGCTCACAATGTAAGTGATAAATGGCAGGCAGAGAAACAAAGGCTGCCCAGATCAGTGTGATGGACCAGTAGTGAAGCCAAGAACAGAATCTAAGTCTGCTGAGTTCCAGCTTGGCAGCTGAGTCAGCAGATCACACCATGTTAGCAGGGAGCATATGCCAAGAAAAGCAGAGGCAGTAAAAAGCAGGGGAAGAGGCGATACCGACCTGCGGGGTAACCACCAGGATGTCATCCTCAGTCTCTGCTCTGAACTGGAAAGGCACGCTGGCTCCTCGGACCATGCCATCCTGGTCCACGTAGCAGAACTGATAATATTCATCATCTTGTGGTAGGTAGTAAGCTTCAGACAAACACAACCACCCCGTCATATGCAGCTTCTCATTATTCAAGTCTCTTAACTATATAGCAGAGAAAGTGGGACCCTCAGAAGACTGAGCCACCCCAGTTCTGTATTGCTGGTAATTTAGCACCAGTGAAGTGTTCAGCATTGTTAGAGCACTGTCAGTAATTCCCTGTACCAGTGCTAAGAACACAGCTATCACTCGATCAGGATGGCAGAATGTAGCAGATATAAAATGCTGTGATTTACGATGGGGTTTGAAATAAGCCTCCCAAAGTGTGGTCCTGAAGAGATGCTCTCACTCCAAACAGGCAGCAAAGTGGGAGTCCATGTGCATGAGCACACACCTTCCCTGAGTGACCCATGCTGCCACCTCACCTTTGAACTGGATCTGTTGCTGCACAGTGGTGTCTCTGTGGCTGTCACTGCGCAGAGGTGCCCACATGAATGTGTAATATTCCCGGGTTGTTTTCCATCCCACCTGCAACAGCAAAATTGTTATATGGCATCACACAGTTCATGTTTCTCCTGTGGTCACGGGACTGTATTACCACATAGATCAGTTACTGGGAGAACTTTTGCATTAATATCCTGACTTCTAAGAGTTGTCATCTATGCATGAAAGGATAATTATAGAATTATGGAATGGTTAGGGTTGGAAGGGACCTTAAAGATCATCTTGCCTTGAAGCTGTTCAGGTCACAGCATGTCTGGCCCTTTGTCCCCAGGCACAACACAGATGTTCCATTACATAAGGTTATTAGTGAGAAACCCCCACCCCAACACTGTTCCATCAAGGCCTGAGCTGTTTGTTTCTGCCTCCTGCTGCTTTTCCATCCTTGGCACATCTGGTTTCACAGGATTCACTTACCCGGAAGATGCCCACCCAGTCCTTCCCACGAGGAATGATGTTCTCCGTGAGGGTGTAATAACAGGTTATGTCTCTTCCAGGAACATAAAACTTCTCCATGTTGATAAAGATGACCTGGGAGAAGTGGCAGTTGTCTATAAACACAGCAGAAGTGGGAGGCTCCTCAGAGATCTCCATCGTGGATGTCTACAAGAGGAAAGGAGAAAGGGATTATCTCATCTTTGGATGCTGCAGACAGAATTGTGTCCCTGACAGGCATGAAGAGGTGTGGCTTGGAAATGAGGTCCAGATTGCCCTATACCCACACCATGGTGTCCCTGCCACTGTGGCCAGGCTGCCTGCAGCAGCTTGCAGATCCTCTTTAGCAGACACATGTGAGGCTCCACCGCTTCCGAGTCACCAGCGTGCCTAGCGCTGAGGCTGCCAGCATGGCACAGCAGCCCCTCTCCTGCATGGCACTCCATGCACCAACCCCACTGAGTGCCCTACAGGGCAGAGCATTGAAACGGATGTGGCACAATCCTCCCGGACATCCCGGACTGCAGCATCACTTCCAGTTCTCAGTAAAGCACAGGAACCAGTGTGCCATTCACCCAAGCCTCTGTCTTTATCTGGCTGATACCAATCTTCCCTACCCTGCCGTGCTTTGTGCTCCCAAATACCAGGTGCTCTTGAGAGCCACGAGATGAAGAAGAAAACAGAGGTAAGGCCAGCACTTTAATCGTGTTATTGCATCGCTGTGGGACAGGACACAGGGTGCCCCGAGGGTTAAAAATAACCTGCAAAGCACATTAAAAGGCCGAATGCAGCAAAACGAGGGATTCCGCTGCTGAGAACAGTAATAACTGTTGGCACGGTGCAAACGCTTGTGCTCCTGAAGGAAAACGAGCCCAGCCTCAAGCCGCTGTTGGACACCGGCTGCTCCGGGCAGCCCCTTCGCCGGCAGCGTCCCCAACCCAGCGCCGTTCCCGTTCCCTTCGGCCGACAAACGAAAGTGAAAGCGTCCCCGCCCCGTCCCTCCGCACGGCCCCGGTGGGGCAGCAGCCTCCGAGAGGGGCGTTCGTGTTCGAGGGCCCGTACCCCGCCTCACTCACCGGCAGGGCCGGCTGCAGACCGGCGTTTGGAGGCTGCGAGCGGGCGGAACACAGAGGGAAGGCGGAGCGTGCCCCGCGTCGGCCCGCGTCGGCCCTCCCCGGCCGCGCTGCCGGCACTCGAATGCGGGACAGACCCACTCCGGGGCCGCGACACCGGCGCCGGTCCCCGGCGCTCGACGGTAACGGCGAAGAGCCGGAGCGAGCTCCGCCGGGCTCCCTATGGCTCCCGGTCCTGCCGAGCACCTCCGGGCCTCCAGCCAATCAGCACGCACACAGTGCAAATAACCAGCCAATAGCAACCCTCATAGCAGCGCAACCCTCCGGCCCTATCCCTCTGTCCCGGATGCATAGTGGGCGGTGCTTTGGCGGTCACAGCCAATGAGGAGCGCGGATGTTATCCCAGCATGCTGCGCGCCGTGCGCGGCGGCAGCCAATGAGCGCGGAGGACGCGGGAGGGACACGGCAAGGTGAGCTGCCGCCGCCGCCGCCGCAGCCGCAGCCCCGGGCGCAGCCGCGCAGGTTGGGCCCGCTCGGCACCGGGGGCACCCGCGCCTGCTGGGCCAGCGCCGGCTGTGCCGCGCCCTTCGGGGCGGGGCGGGGCGGGGGGCGTCCCCGCCGTGTCCGGGGCGCGGGTTCAGCCGCGGTTGGGAGAGGGCTTCGGCTGTGTCCAGGGTACCGGAGCCGGGTCTGCCTTGGGAGGGCCCAGACGGGGGTTGGCGGGCGGGGGTGCCCGTAGAGGCCAGCTTCGGGAGCCGCAGCGGATGTGGTGTGGCAGCCCCCGGGGGGTTGGCCGGGAGCAGCATTCCCAGTGCCTCTTATTTCCCGTTCTCCTTTGCTTGTGTTAGGTTAAGCAAAATGCAGGCTCCTCTGGCTCTCCTCGGCTCCCCAGCGGTGGTAAGTGGCCTTGCTGCAGAGGGGTGGTACATTTAGCGGGGATCCACGGTTGTGAGTGTTCCTGTGTGTTGCCCCATGGAACGCGCTGCCCTGGCTGCCTTCAGCTGAAGGGGGGGATCCTTGGGTTTAACAAGGAGGGAAACAAGGTGACCTCTGGTGACCGGAGGGTGATGCCATCCGTCCTGGTGGACACGCAGTGAGCTGCAGGCCCAGGGCCTTCCCAGGGAGAAGGAGCAGAGGTGCTCAACCACCTCTTTCTTCTGAGGTATGAGCTGGGAAATCAATGTGTGCAGCTGCAGTACCAAGCAAAGGGCTGGGGCAGATGACACTTCCTTTGCTGTGGTGTGCGTCTAGGGTAGTTTTGCTCATGGGCTTGTTCCAGCTGGCTGAGGGGAATGCTCTACATTTGTATTTCACTTTGCTTTTTAGTCTTGTGAGATGGTTTCAGACCATCTAAGACTGTTCTTCATGAAATAACTGCTCTTTCCTGAGGGTTGGTGTGCAACACCCAGTGATGGGAGCTCACTGTGTTTCCCTGCAGTTCCGGTGCTGTTCCAGGGCTCTGGCCAGACCACTTTCTGTGTCTGTTTTCAGCAGGCCTGAGCTTCAGACTCTACAGGTGAGGCTCTTAGTGGGTAAATCAGGTCCTGCACTCCTGTGCTCACTGCCTATGGTACTTAATGGCTTCTCCTGCAGTGGAGGAATACGTTTGTGTATCAAGAGAGTGGCCAATAAGGGGATGTAGCTCCTAGCCCGGCTTGGGGATGGCTTTGCAAGCGTGATTGCTCTTGCTCTGCCTTCAATAGTGATTATGTTTTAATGATCCTTTCCATACGATGAGAAGTGTCATTAGTGTGTGTTCTCCTGCCTCCTGCAGCCATCCAGCGTGTCCCACCCGCAGCTCGCCCGCCGTGACTTCCAGACCAGCACCGCTTCCCGGGATATCGACACTGCCGCCAAGTTCATCGGCGCCGGGGCTGCCACAGTCGGGGTGGCTGGCTCAGGAGCAGGGATTGGGACGGTGTTTGGCAGTTTGATCATTGGCTATGCCAGGTAAGAAGGATAACCAGGCTGGCTTGAAGCGAATCCCTTCTTCCAGCACTAAATCCAAAGCTATTCCAGCTTTCTCTGGAATGTGTATCCAGCTCTACATGTGTGGAAGCAGGTTAACTGAAGCAGTTCTTGGAATAGAAAATGGTCATTATAATCCATTATGCTATTAAAACAGAGAAAGAAAGCACCTGTGTTGTTTGAATCCACCTCATAATTCCTTATAAATAGTGCAGCTGCCCTGTGGAGCTCTGCCTGCTTCCAGAGGAAACGCAGCGCTCATTGTTAGCAGGAGGTTTTGCATGGTACCACCATGGTGGGTAGCCCTAGCCTTTGGGCTTCAGTGTGCCTGTACCACTGAAGCTAGGGGGAAACCATGGCTTTCTTGTTCCAGCCAGTCTACCATAAGATGGTTTGTGCTCCAGAATCTGTTGCTTATGTGGCACAATCCCAGTGTTCTGTGACAAGGGCTCTGGTTTGGGCTTGTTTTCTTCATTTTGGATCCCTTTTTGTTTCCCTTCTCTCTGCTTTGTTCCCCCTGGTATTTACGCTCAGGAACCCATCCCTCAAGCAGCAGCTTTTCTCCTACGCCATCCTGGGCTTTGCCCTGTCTGAGGCCATGGGGCTCTTCTGTTTGATGGTGGCATTCCTGATCCTCTTCGCTATGTGACAACCTGTGGTCCTGGCTGTGGCTTCCATCACTGCGGTTCGAGCCTGCTTCCATCCGAGCGCTCCAGACTGACAATTAAAGAAAAGATTTCTCTAAATAAACTAGTGCCTGTGTTTTATTTTTCCTTATGTTCCTCTCCAGCAGTGGGCAAGTCCTTGCCTGAGTTAATGAATTGCTTGGAGAGGGCAATATCCCAGCTAGGGGGTTGCTCACTGCTAAAGTAGGAAGGGAATATGGAATGGTGGTGGGAGGGGAGGAACATTGATGTGAAGTAACTTGGGTGAGAGAAGATGTCCTTGCACAGCTCAGAGCCATGCAGACATCCTAGAACCACAGCCTGATTTGGGTTGGCAGGGATGCTAAACCCCATCCAGTCCAACCCCAATGCGGGACACCTTCCGCTAACCCAGTAGCTCAAAACCCCCATAAGCATTGCCCTTGCAAAGCCAGTGCTTGTGGGTGAGCTGACAGTGGGGTGTTCCCTGACTGTTTGAAATGCCCCATGTCACAAAAGACAGAACATGAAGAGGTGATGGACTCAGACTTGGAAGCGGTGCTGGTGTTTGCAGGGCTGTGTCAGCAGGGAGCATGCTGCCACATCACCTCCTGCCACACAGGAGAGCTGCTCTCAAGGTCACGCTGCTCATGCTCCTCAAACCACTGCTTTACACCCAGGACCACCGTGCTGGGTGGTTCCCCTGCAGCTCAGGGAGGGGGAACCTGAGCACCCAACCCCGGGCTTTGTGCTGAGGGCAGTGGGGAGGTGAGGGCTGGCGGGAGCCGGGTTCTTTCCTTGCGTGAGGTAATTGAGTTAACGCAGGTGCTCTGCGTGCTCAGAGCCCCCGGGGCTGTGACCTCCATGGGGATGCTCAATGGGCACAGCGAGGGGAAGGGGCCTCACTTGAAGTCACCTTCAGCCCTCCTGGGAGAGCGGAAAGAACTTGAGGACAACCTAAGGGGTTGGAATAAAGACCCTTCTGGCAGGCGCTGCCCGTGGCCGTGGCCGTGCCGAGCCGTGCAGCTTACCCCGCGCTGTACCGCGTCCCTCACAGCCGCTCCCCAAAGGGCCGTTTTCCACCCCAAAAAGCCCCAAACTCGCGTTTCCGCCGCCTCCCGCCCGAGAGACCCCCGCCGCAGCAGAGGGCGCGCTACTCCTTGCGGAACTCTTTGCCTTCTGTGGTAGAGGCGCTCTGGCACAGGAGAACCGGCTCTATGATGGCGAGGGGTGGGGTGTGAAGGGGGGGGTGTGGCGCCGCTCTGGCCGGCGGTCGGTGGTGGAGGCGCGCGGCGGGCGCCGCTCTGGCCGGCGGACTCGGTGGTGCGGAGTCCCGGAAGCGGCGTTCGCCGAGGCCGGGCGCGGAATGGCGGAGAGTCCGGCGGCCGAGGAGGCGGCCCCGGCCCCGGCCGCGGTGCTGCCGGCGGCGGCGGCGGGCAGCGGTGGGGCCTCGGCCGGCGGTGCGGGCGGCCCCGGTGTCTTCATCCCCGCCGAGCTGTGGGCGGCAGCGGGGTTCGGCGCTGCCACAACGGGCGCTGTCGCCGCCCCGGGGAGCGGTGGGGCCCCCATCGCGGCGGCGGCGGCGGCCGCGGGGGCCGCGCTCCTCACGCACTCCGCCTTCTGGGACCCTACGGTTAGCGGCGATTGGGACAGCGAGCGGCCCAGCGCGGCCTGCCTGCTGCGGATCAAACGGTGAGAGCCTCCGGGCCCCGGGGCTCCCGCTACGGCCGGGGAGGGCCGCGTCCCCCGGTGTGTCGGGAGGGTGGGGGGGGGGAGCTCATCCCCGGAGCCCTCCCGGTGGTAACTGCCCACTGGGCCTCAGCGGCCCCGCACCGGCGGCCTTGGGGAGCTGAGGGCAGGCCCCGGTCTCTGCCGTTATCCCGCGGCTCTCCTGGGGCAGACGTCGTTCCATCGAGCCCCAGGATGCGCTTTGCCCCGGTAGCGGGGTGAGGATGGAGCCTCCCACCTCGCTCTGCCTAAACCCCGGTACCAGCATCCTGAGGGGCTCCTTCTCCTTCCCTGCCCGCTGCTGTGGGGCGCTGGGCAGCAGAGCTCAGTGCGTGGCTCCAATCCTGCCTCCGGGATCACCTCGGAGGTGCTGTTAGCGGGCAGCAGAGCTTCCCAGCCTCTATCGACACGAGTTGTTTGTACTAAACCTGCCCTTAGCAGTCCTCCTGCCTGCCCTGCCCACCCAGTTGGCTGCCCTGCCTCTTTGCTTGTGTAGTTAAACCTGGCGTGTGGATAGCCTCTGCTAGAACAAGCAGCATAGAACCATAGTGTCGTTAGGGATGGAAATGCCATTAAGATCACCGAGTTCCAACCCCTGCCATGGGCAGGGACACCTCCCACTAAACCAGGTCACCCAAGGCTGTGTTCAAGCCGGCCTTGAACACGGCCAGGGATTGTTGAAATGCTGGCGCTGGTTCGACGAGTCCTTCCTCTTCCTTTGGAGCAAGTATCCCTGCCTGCCAGGCTCTTGCTCATCCTTGTTCTGGAGCTTGTATAACGGCTTCCAAAGGCAGCAGCGGGCAGTGGGGTGGTTTCCAGTGCAGACACCGAAAGCTGTAACCCTGTGACGGTGACAGGAAGGGGAGGCTCCCCCCTTGCTCTCACTTGTTCTCACCTTGAAACGTCTCCGAGCTCTGGTTGCTTCCCAAATGGGAAAGTCGAGTGGGAGCTTGTTCCGGAGCTCAGTGGGGCTCTGATTCTGGGAGGGAGGTTTTGGGTGATGAGAGCTGATGGGTGCCTGTGAACAGAGCAGAGCTGTAGGTGATTCATTGCCCTTCAGTTCACTTGGTCTGAGTTCCTAGAGGAGCAAGGCCGTGGGGATGAAGCTGTGTGTGTGTGCACGTGCATCCGCGCTCGGATTAAACCCGTGTTTCTCAGAGCAGGAACATCTCAAAGGCTGTTGAACCATGGTGTGTTTGGGGACAACAAATGACTGGGGTTAGGAAAGGGATCTGTAAATAGGCTGAGTGTGAAGAGGGAAAGCAAAGGGAGGGAAAGGTCTTCCTTTAACTGACACACCTCAGCTCGAAGCACTTCTGAACGACTGCTGTAGGGGAGGTTACGGGTGAGGTGATGTGTGCTGGAGCTGAACACGAGGCAGCCCTTAATCAAGGTGTGCTCGATCTGATGCCTCCCACGTTGTTCCATTGGAATGCTGCTTGTGCTCGGGGCATTCCTCAACTCTTTTTGAGGGGTCACCTGAAGAAGCTCAGCCAGAAACCAGGCAGGGGCCAAAGAGCAATTCCTACCTGTCTGCAGGTTTCCATCTTAAAAGTGCATCCCTTTGCATCCCTGTCATCCAGAACGTTCAGTGCCTCAAGGGCTGGCGAAGCCAAGGGAGATCTTAACTGATTCCTGTTTCCTTTGTTCAGGGATATCATGTCCATTTACAAGGAGCCGCCCCCAGGAATGTTTGTTGTGCCCGATCCCCAGGACATGACCAAGGTAAGAGAAGATTTGGAGCTGGTTCAGCTTTTCCTTTCACTGTTGATGCCTGCTGTAAGGGATTGCCCGCATGGAGCGTTCCCTTAATGTGTTGAGAGGAGTCAGGGTGCGTCTCACAAGAGCATAATGAGGCTCCAGTCTTCCTGGTGACATTGAGGTCTACTGGATTTAAAATGGGAGGAGCTGTCAAGGAGACTGCGGAGAGATCCCATCATAGGGACCTGAGGAGCTTCCACAGATAGAGCCAGCTCTGCTTTAGTGGCCCTGGGAACCAGTGGGGTGCTGATCCAGCTTGTGTCATCTTATTGATGCTTGAAAACGGTCACTAGAGCAGCTCAAAGAAGAGGGAGCTCCGTGGAAGGCTCTTGGCCATGGGGGGCTTCTCAAAGAAGCTGGAAATGAGAAACTTCCACCAGCACCAAGCAATGCTGGAGCACCCCTGACCTACCTGTGGAGCTGCTGAACTGTGTGAGCTGACAGCCATGTGTCCCTGTGTCCCTGTCCTGCTGTGGAGCTGCCTGCTGGGCTCCCACAGGTACCAGGTCTGCCTTGGCTAGCCTCTCCCATCACATCAGCCTCCAGCAGAGCTGCTCTCTAGGGACACAGGCATGGCTATGGCCTCTCCTGCCCTGGTTCTTCCCATCCTGGCTCTTGGCCTTTTCCAGGAGTGTGACTTCCCAGTTATTCCAGCAGTGAGTGGGGAGGCAGAGGTTGCTCAAACGGTGTTCCTGATCCTGTGTGTTTCTTGGCTAGTGCTGCCCCTTCTCCAGGCAGTGTCGCCTGCTCTGGCCGTGCTGGTTGTGTGCATGTGTGTGGGGTGGCTTTGCTTTTCCTCTGCTGCACACAAAGGATTCCTCCCATGGGAACACCTGCCTGACTTGGGGCCCTTTGGGTTTGGAGGCAGCACAAAGGGAGCGTCTGTGCAGAGCCAGCTCCTCCTTGCTCTTCCTTCCCTCCCCTGAACGTGCCAAAACAGCCTTCAACAGAAGTGTGGGTTTGTAGGACACCAGCCCTGGGGCTTCCAGCTGAAACCCTGGCGAGGTGGGAGGATCATGGAAGGAAGCTGCTTGGATCACTTGTGGAAGAAGCTTCCTTAATAGCATGAAGGGAGTAGAGAGCTCCTGCTGTGCAATTGGGATCTTTGAGGGTAATTAGCATGAAGACAATAGGGTCTTAATTTTGGATCCTGGCAGAGGAAATGCAGTGATTGGCTTTAAGAAGACCAAATGAGCACGAGGCCATCGAATTGAGGAATGCTGTTGTTTTGGCAGGAATTCTGGTGGGATGGGGTGGTTTTACCTCTATTCTGAAATGAGTGAAATTCCTTTTCCTGCATACTTGCAATCTTTAAGCACCTGGATTGGGATTCAGTCCGGTTTGGACAGTCTGGAGGTGGCTGGGAAGCAGCTCTTGTGGCCTCTGGCCAAGCCTCACCATTGGAAACCTGCTTTGCACATGGAGCACGGCAGAGGGGAGGGAAGCGCGCAGCAGCGGGAGGAGAAGGGAAGCAAAGGGAAGGAGGGAGGGGGAAGCATGGCCTGCACATGGCCTGTGCTTGTGGAAGACGCTGCCTCCCTCCTTGCTGCTGCTGGGGTGGAGGTTTCTTGCCTTCGGTTGGCTTTGTGGAGGATTGGATGGTGCTGCACAGTGTTGAAGTGGTGCGCAAGACGGGCTTTTGTTTTCCAGATTCATGCATTGATCACAGGCCCATTTGACACGCCTTATGAAGGGGGTTTCTTCTTGTTCCTGTTTCGCTGTCCTCCAGATTATCCCATCCACCCACCAAGGGTCAAACTGATGACAACGGGAAATAACACAGTGAGGTTTAACCCCAACTTCTACCGCAATGGGAAAGTCTGCCTGAGTATTCTAGGGTAAGAGGAGCCTTTGGCTGTTTTGATGGGAAGTCAGGAGGTGGCTGCGGGCTGTGCTCTGCCTTACGCATCCATCTCAGCGCATTGTGCCCTCATCGTGCCCCAGATGTGTGCTTGGATGCACCTGTCTGCTTCTGTGGAGCTGTGTGTGGAATCAGAGCCGTGAAGCAGCACAAATCCCTCTACTGAGTTTTAACTTTCTCTTTAAAAGCACTTGAGAAGGGAGCAGGGGAAGCACAAAGCTCAGTGGATGCTGCTGCTCTTCTCCTGCTTCCCCTTGCAGAGCCTTGGACCAAGCACTGCTTTTGCGCTTTGCAGCCTGGTCTTTAATGCTGTTTGAATGAAGAGGTGTGGGTTTCATTTCCTCTCTCTGTGTGGGTTTAAAAGAAATAAATAAATAGAATTAAAAGCCAAGAACTTCCTTGAGAGCCATTTGAGTGCTCTGGGCTTCCACCTACACGTGGTATGTGGGGCTGAGCAGTGGGTGTAATGATTTACAAGCACAGCTCCCATGCTGCCTGTTCAAACGGGCTCCACTGCTGCCAGTGCTGATTATTCACCTGCTTGAGTTTTAAACATGGACTGAATGGCTCTGGCAGGGGATCCCTGGCTGTGGTGTTGGATTCCCAACCGCAGCCAGGAAAGAAAGGCTTTTGCTGAGCCTCTGGACTGGTGCAGCTGGGCTGTGCCAGGTTCCTTCTGCTGCAGAGAGGTAGGAACAGCAGCCAGGTGAGGAAGGAGCAGTGACTGCTTCACTTGCTCTAAGGTGGTTATAAGACTGCCTTTACTGGGATGGTTTCAGCAGTGCTGGGCATGGACCACTTGCACCGAAGTCTGAGTAGCTGATGCCGTCAGGTGAGAGAGACTGGCTCAGGGCTGGTTGAGGGCTGTGTGGTGCTGGGAAACATCTTCCTCAGTGGAGGAGGCTTCCTGATCCAGTGAGCTGGATGCCAGTGCCTGCAGGGCACTGAGATGCGTAGGGTACACGTGTGTCTTTGGGGTCTGAATGCCCCCACACGAGCTGCCTTCTTGCTCATACAGTTGTAGCCTCCCCAGCATGGAAGCTGAGTTATTGAAGAGTGAACAAAGAGCCTCAGCCTTAGCAGGAATGGGAAGCACAGAGGGAACTGCGAATGAAAGGATTTAGGAGGATCATATGTGGGTCAGCACATCCTTGTTCAGCTCACAGGGAGACAGGTCTGTATCTGGAACTAGGATATTAAGGGCAAGCAGCAGAACAGCTTTTTCTGCTTATGCTGTACTGTGCAAAGGATTTTTGCTACCCTGTGTGTATGAAACGGGCACCTTATTCCTATAGCAGAGCATCCACGAGTGCTTTTGATGGCCGTCCTTGTGCTGTTTGTTACAGACTCCACAAGCAGTTGTCTTCTTTGAGTCTGAAAATGAGATTTCAGCGCTGGGAAGTTGTTGGGTTTGACTCCTGGGGGTGTTGTTCCAGGCTGCTGTGTCAGATGATAGCCACACATTCAAAGGTCCCTGTGGAATGCTTGGAAATACTGCTTTTCCTCATGTGTGATGCAGTGGAGTGAGGTTCACCAGCCCCTCCTGCCTCACTCAAGCTAAAGTACTCCTTTAGTTGAGAGAATAAATTACTTAGACCCTGAAAACTTCCTCCATGTCCAATGCTTTCTGTATCTGCAGCAGTTCTTTCTCTTCCTGTTGTATTCCTGTGAGGGACAGCCATGGTTTCCCAAGCTTTCTGCTCTGGGGTAATTGGAGGGATGGTGCTTACTGAGCCAGTTCTGCCTCCTTAATGCTGCCTTTCTGTTCTGATGCCCAGCACTTGGACCGGGCCTGCCTGGAGCCCAGCGCAGTGCATCTCTTCAGTCCTCATCTCCATCCAGTCTCTGATGACTGAGAACCCTTATCACAACGAGCCTGGCTTTGAGCAGGTGAGAGTGGGAGGTGGCTCAGCCCTGGGTTTGCAGCTCTTGGGCTCTTCCCCCCATACCTTGCTTGGGGGGTGGCAAATCCCAGTCTGGGAATGGGGACAAAAATAGGTTATGTTGCTTGGCTCTTCTCCAGCTTGCTCTGCCTCCAGTCAGAGCTTGAGGGGGAGTTGTAAGGCAGCTCTGAACCAGAGGCTGCTTGGCTCCTATGTGTAAGGTAACTGAAGAACACGAGGCATTCGAGAAGTTGCCGGGGAGATGGGAGGGCTCCTCATTTCCCTGCTACATGACTCCTGAAATGGCTTCCGTGGCCATGCTGTCATGCAGGCTCCACACTGCTCAGCTTTTCATGGTCTCCAGCATCTTGGAAACAGGCAGGTTTCTGTGCTGCCTCCAGCAGTTGCCCTCTGGAGACACGTAAAATCTTGCCAGCTTTTCACTTGCAGTGTAAAGGAGCTCAGCATACACAGAGCAGACAAAACCGCTGTGGGTTCATGCACTGGTGGGATTCATCAGGTGGGGATGAAGAGCTATTGCACTTGTGTGGACTCACTGGCTCAAATTCTGTTTGCAGGAGAGACACCCTGGGGACAGCAAGAACTATAACGAATGCATTCGGCACGAGACCATCCGAGTAGCAGTGTGTGACATGCTGGAAGGAAAGTGTCCCTGTCCTGAGCCGCTACGGTATGGAAAAGAGGCGTTGAGGGAGAGTAAGAAAGTGGGTGTGGGAAGCAGGATGAACTTCTCTGGCTGCTATTCCTGGGAGTTGCTTCTGGGAAGAGCAAGTCTTGAACTCTGCCTGGTCCAGCAAAGAGTCATTTTGGTTCCCCTGAAGCGAATGGCTGCATCTATGTGGTGCCCAGGGGCTGAGCACTGACAAAGGCTGTGTTACTGGGTACAATGGCTGCATCCTCACATTTGTGTTGGGGAATAAATGTGCCTTGTCTTATGGAGGGAGGGAAAAAGCCCCTCAGAGGGAGGGGAGCCCAGCTGCTGTGGGAGCACGTGCAGCATCTCTTCAGCTGCAGTGATGCTGTGGTTCATTTCACTCTGTGTCCTGCCTCGCTGTACCCTGGTAGCTGTCTGGGACACCCTGGCTGGGTGTCCATGCTGACTGCATAAACTGGAGTTCAGTGAGGTGGCGTGGCCTTGGCTGATGTGACTGTTGTAACACTGTCATTTTGTGTTGATTGTTTGCTCTCTCCTTGCATTCAGGGGTGTAATGGAGAAATCCTTCATGGAATACTATGACTTCTATGAAGGGGTGTGCAAAGAGAGACTTTATCTCCAAGGACAGACAATGCAGGTGAGTGGTAGATGATTTTCTTGTTGGTCACACACTGCCTTAGATGAGGGTGTGTCCTTAGAGACAAAGAACAATGTGTAGCACCTGGAGTACATGGGTATTTTCTGTGAAATGCCTGTTCCAACTTTGAACCAACCATGAAACTGAGACCTGAGATGTTCCTGTGGGCATCCCCAGGCTCAGAGTACACGTGCAGTGTTCCCAAGGCTGAGTGCTGGACCTCACACACTCTCCAGGCAGGCAGGTTCTTCTTTCAGCAGCAGAACCAGTACATACAGTTTGCTTTCACATGGATTTGGTGTTAAGCAGGGAGGGCACGTGTAGCTTATCCAGTGCTGGTGGCTGCTGAACTCCACTGCAGTACTTTCCTCTTGGTAACTGATAGTTTCTCTTCTTCTGAGGTTTCTTTGCTCATGCAGCAGATAGGAACATTTCTCTGATGCTTCTTGTTCTGTCAATTACCATTGCAAGTGGCTGACTAAGTTAAAGCCACTAGGGGAGGAAAGAGGTGGAGGAACAGCGACAACACGACAGACGCATGTAGACAGGTTGAATACAGGAGCTTGTTGCTGCAGGAAAGTAGACTTTATAGATTGCCAAGCTATTTGCATGTGAACAGACGTGTCTCCCTCCCTCATCCACCACCTCTTGTCTGACTCATTGAGAAAATCCACTTCCAAGAAAGGATGGAGGTGGTTGATTTAATGATCTCGTGTCTCTGAGCCCTTTTTTCCTGTCAGTGCCATCACTGGCTGTAATTCAGAAACTGAAAGCACTCCCAAAGCAGGAGAGTTCATGTCTGCAGTGAGAAGTTTCCATAAGGAAGGCGCGTGCCTGACTTACAGCTGCATACAGGACTGATCTAAAAGCCACACAGTGAAGTTTGGTGACGTTAGAGGGGTGCCAGGTGTGGCCCACTCTTGTTTCTTCTTCATGGAGCTGGGGCTCAGTTGCTTTCTCCAGGGGTTGTGAAGATCGTGGTGGTGTGCTCAGCTCCCAGAGGTGGCGAGGGATGGTTTTCTGGCAGCTTGCTTTCTGCCTCTTGCAGGAAGGATGCTGCTCTGTGTTAACAGGCTTATCTCTGGTTTTCTTCCAGGACCCTTTTGGTGAGAAACGAGGCCACTTTGACTATCAGTCCCTATTGGTGCGTTTGCAAGGAATTCGGCAGAAGGTGCACGAGAAACACCAGCAGGAGAACACAGAAATAGACTCTGAGAGCAGCTCCTCCGAGACAGAGACAGACACTCAGGGCTGCCCTAAAGCTTAGAGCTGCGGTAACGGTGGAGAGGCCAAGCCATGGGGATGTTCTGTCTTCACACTCGAGAGTACCCCTGACAGACTTGACAACCCAACCAAGGCCAGAGTGGAGAAAACTGGGGGATATCTTCGGTCTCCTTTTACTGCTCTGGTGGAGAACGCTGTATGAGAAGACTTCACGTTAGACAAAGCCAAGCTTGTGACAGGCTACTTGTAAAGGTACTTACTATGCTAGGAAGCCAGAGCATGTGGCATCAGGTTATTTTCTGGAAACACCTACACTGGTTGTTTAATTATTATTATTATTATTAGTTTTTTTTTCTCTCCATTTGATTAAAGAATGAGATCCAGACTGCAAATCCTCTTTACAGCTTTTCTGTTCCTAGACAGTGAGCCCTTCCCTGGGGCCGTGCTGAACGTGGAGCGGGAGCTGTGGGAGTGCTTTGATGAGTCCAGGGTATGCCAGGGCCCACATGCCCTGTGCGCAGGCGAAACCCTGTTGTGCAGGTTGGGAGCCTCTCTGCTCTGTGGAGCCCAGCTACCTGATGTCTTTCTTCTAGACACTGTTCTAGACAGACCAAAGATAAAGAGCAGTGGTGGAATTTGGGCTCCTTTCTGAAAGCTTTACTCAAGCCCTGGATGACTTCATCCACTGAGACTCCAGGTGCAGAGGGGCAGATGGAAAGTGAAAACTGCAGGAATTCATCTCTCGAGTGCAGGTGTGTTCATCCTGGTGTTTTGGGGAAGGGGAGGGTGAGGAAATCATTGCTCAGAGAGGGGAGGAGCACTTAAGAAGAAGTCCAGTTTGTGTATTGTTTTCTAAGGTGTTGATTTGCATTTAGCACTCTAGAGATGCTGTTCCCTTCACTGGAGTACTCTGCTTCCCATCTCTAGTCAGTGTCATGGTTTATTTTCCTCCCTTCTTCCTCTTGCCACCACTGCCCTGCTGCTACTCTGATTCATGCTAGAATAAGGGGCAATTCTAGCCAAGGAAGCCACTTGGTCAGAGGCCTCATTACCAACAAATCCCTTTGCCAAACCTGGCCGAGCACAAGCCAGCCGAGTGTGTGAAGTTGAGCACTTCAGTGTATTTGACCATTTTAAACAGCAGCTTTTTACTGTGAGCGAAGGCCACTCTCTTGGACGGATGTCTGCTGGCTGCAAGTGCCATTGTGTCAAAGCTGTATTCCTTGGGTGGAGGTGATATACCCATTTCTCCAGGTATAGGAGCCTGGTGACCATGGATTGGAGCTCAATCTGTCTACTTTTCATTTGGTTGGTAATGACTCATTTGATGGGAGCTTTGATAGAAAGCTAAGCACAAAGTTGCACATTGTCCCGGGCCATCTCCTGCTCTCCTTAACCACCTTCCCCCCAGCTGGGCCCTGTTTCAGACTCCTGATGGTGGTGGGAGAACTTGCAGTGGTCATCTTTGGTCTAAAAGAAGCGCAGAGAGAGGGTCCCAAAGACCCCCGTTGTGTTCTGTACAGAAAGGCAATGCCCCACGTGCCACTGACTTCTCAGTCTCTGGTTTCTATAACCCTTGCGGAGCTCAGAAGCCTGCACACTGCTGCTTCCGCAGCTCTGAGAGGTGGAAACATTCCTGAATCCCTCAGGTGCCACTTAACAACTTGGGAGCCTTTATTTCCCTTTAGCAAGCAAACTCCCCTGGGTCATTGGCTTGATTTAGACTGAAACCCTGTCTTCTGCTGAGGGAAAGCTGAACTTACACAGGACTCACTCAACCCATCCACCGGATGAGAGTACATGAGCAGTGTGCCTGTCGAAATGAGGTCCCAGGGAGGCAGCAGGGTCTCCTGAGAGCTGTGGGCTACTTCACTGCCTCTCTAATCCCATTGTAAATGCCACGTTGTTTTTCACCATTCAGTAGCATTGTGGGTAGAGCTGTGGCTCTGCTGCCTTCCCGAGGCAGAGCTGGTCCTGAAACCTGTTTGTGATGCATGTGGCGTTACCATCCACCGATACAACGAGACAAGAAAATGCCTTATCGTGGACACTATTCACATAACTAGCATGTGGCTGTAAAAGAGAAGTATTAGTTTTATAGCTCTAATGTTGTCTGTCCTACCATTTCTGAATGTTTCCATTTCGAAGTGACAATCCTCAACTGACTGCTTTAGGCAGAGATGTTTTAGCAACAGATTTTTAGACCTAATTGAGTTGAAAATATATGCACAAGAGTCACTCTAAGATACCTGTTTATATACTATTGTACATAAGATCTTTTTTTTTTTTGGTGCAATAAAGTTTGTTTTGGCAGAATCTAGCCTGTGGTATTCCTTAGTGGAACAACTCCTTGAGAGAGATGACTACAGAGCAGCTTCTCAGCATCACTGCTGGCTCCCGAGATTCTTTACCCAGGGTCCCATTTGTATTCTCCCAGACTGCAGTTGCCAGTAGCAGCTTAGATAACCTTCCTCTTGCTGTGGCAGTTGGTTGTCTGTGATGGGAAGTGGCATTTCCACCCACAATGAGGAGGAAACGCAGAGGTAAGCAAGTGTGAATGCGTCCTATTAAACTTTTCCGGTTAGATACCTTTATTTCAAGTCCACTGTCCCTGTGTTGCAGGTGATAGGCAAATAACCTCACAAGAAGAACTATAGACAGGCACAGAACATGCAGCAGTCAAGGTATTGCCTCCTTGGCTTCCTCTGGAGTGATTTCTTGAGAGTACAGCTCTGTAAAGAGAGCAGGCAGCCAGTACTGAGGTTCTCCTGCTGCCTGTGTGTCCAGCCAGGCCATTCCTTCCTTCAGCAAGTGTTCCTATACAGAGAGAGCAGAAAGTGAGTAAAACTCAACCAAATGGCTGAAAAGCTGTTCACAATGGAGGCCTGACCCCCACATTTACTTCTAGGGTAAAGGAGGGTGTAGAATTTGGGCTGCAGTAAGTAGTTCAGACATCCAGCCATGTCCACTGGGCGTATTCCTGTAGGACCTGAGCTAATGCACCAGGGTTTAATGGAGATGAGTGAAGCCACAGGAATCTCTGCAGCTTCTGAGACTCCGCTCTCCTCAGGTAGTCTGCGTTGGCTCTATCAGCCAGCTCTGGACCCCCTGTGCACTCCATGGTAACACAGCCCCAGGCAAGCATCTGCTGTGGGAGCAGTTCCTCCACACTGACACTGAGCAACACGGTGCTCAAGCCCATACCTACCAGCACTTGCTTTGCACGTTCCATCTCCCACTTCAGGCTGGACCTGATCTCACTGACTGTTACATAGCCCTTTTTCTGAAATGAGAGGGGAAAACATTGTGTGTTTATAGCCAAGACAAGTCCGAGCTCAGAAGAGTGGGGGCTCTTTTGCCTACAGCCCTGCTCTACAGTTCCCTGGCATGGAAGCAATAAGGTTCTTTCAAGGAGGTTGTATTTTAAAGCCTCCTGGCTCAGTACCTCTGCCAGCTGCAAGACAACCGTGTGATCCATGTTCAGTTCAGCCGGCACCGACTGGACCAGGTATGTTCCGCCAACAGGGATAATCCCAAAGCCATTCCCCAAGACCTTCAGTTTCTTGATTGCACGGAGGAGATCATCCCTGAGAAGCAGAGGTCAGTGCAAGGCTTTAAGGCAAGAGCCTCTCTCAAATACACACTACATTCTGTAAATGAGGAAGAGCTGATGTGCAGAAGCTCTGAGCAGTAAGAGCCCTTGGAACTTGCTGCAGTTTCAGGTAACTTGCATAAAGCCATTTAGAAGGAAGTTTGTGTATGTGTGCCTCCCTTCAGAAGGGCAGACTTGTATTAGACACACTTGTAGCACCCGAGCTGCAAGTGCTAAACTTCAGCCTCGATTAGTGATCATGGCGAGCTGTGTCCTGTCTGCTCCTATAATGATGGGTGTCAGTCCCTTCCTTACAGACTGGCAGCAAGAGCTGGATTTGCAGTGAACCAACTGTCCCCAGCTCAAGATAAGAGTACTTTGTGCCTTAGGGCTCCCAGAGGAAACACACTGCTGCTTTCTGCAATGGTTGAGTCATTAAAAGTGGGTCACATGTGAGTGGCTCTATTGCTAGAAGTCACACTTAAGACTCCAATTAACAGCAGCACCTTGGAGTGCTGCTGAAATCAGTCACCCCCTTTTCATCCCGAATGCCACCCAATTCCCCTTCCCTGCAACACACACTCACTGGCTGACGTCCTGAGCAAACTTCCCCCTTCCCTTCAGCACTTGCTGATGAAGTTCTTCCAGTGTTATCAGACCTAGGAGTCAACAGAAAGGGACAGGAAAGTGTTAGTGCACAGCAACAAAACCCCTTCAAGAGCAGTCAAGGGTCCTTTGTGTGCTTGCCACTGGCTCACCCCTGCTTTCCATTCTACATGGGGCTGTTCATTGTTCCCAGCATCAAGTGCTGGGTGAGATAAGCCTTGAGTCACTTCTGTTCCCAGAACTAACATGCAGCAGTTGCTGTTGCCTTCTCCCACGGATGTATCAGCCTCAAGTTTCAGCTGCCTTTGCTGTAGCCCATTCCTGGTCTCCAATGCCCTTTTGGAGTGAAGAGCATCTACTGCCTTTTTAATTAGGCACTTACCCCTGGTATTCCAACTCTTCTGGACACTGCTGTGATGCTTAAGAGAGAATCTTAATGCCAGGCTCAAAGCTGTAACTTACCAGCTTCGTACTCCTTCAAACCTGTCATTGACCCCTGCTTCTTACCCAAAATACTGTGAGTTATGGTTTGGTACCTAACCAGGGCAGAGCTGGTTGATTGCTGTAGGAACCAATAAAGCTGGCTCATACTGCTGTAGCTGTAACAAGGCTTTCTGGGGCCAACAAAGGCAAAATTGCCATCTCAGGATCTCCTCGAAACCAGACAAGAGTGGGGTCCTCACCTCCATTCCTGTGCTTCAGAGCCAAGCAAACTTCAATGATCTGCACACCCAGCTCGTAGTAAAAATCTCCGACTCCCAGCATCTCTGACCAGAATCCTTTACCAGCTGTGAGGCAAGAAAGGGGGAAAAACCATCCTTCCTTAGTGGGGTGAAGCAGGCTGCTCACAAACCTTGCTGCGAGGACTCACACCTATTAGTGAGGAGCCTCTGTTTTGGTTATCTCCATATGTTTTCCCCCACCCCTTTAAGTAAATAGCACCCAAAGGTGCACCCCATCAAATCACAAGCCTCAGGAATCAAAACACCTTCCTCAGGGATAACTTCCCCCAGCTTCACTGTGAGCTCTTTACAGCACGAGAACAGCGAGGCCCATCTGCGAGCATCAACCCCGGTGCCTGCTCCTCACATGCCAAAGGATCCACTCCGATGGTTGCACACATGTCCTGGAACTGAACCCGGAACTCAGGGTTTTTACGGATCTCTTGCTTGTGTTTGCTGGCAAACTCCTCGAGGTTGGTCTTGAACATGTCCAGCTGCTTAGACATCTGAAAGGGAATTGCAGAGACGTGTTTCTGTCTTAACACTCATTTAATGCAGCTCTTCCATAAGCCCCCATCAGGCACTAAGGGAGACCTTAAGAAACAGGTCTCTGATGCGCTGCCTACCCAGTGCTGATGGCCTCAGAGGATGGAAGCAAGATAAAAGTCACCCGGTGGAACCAGAGCTCTCCACATGCACACTTTCAACACTGAACACAAACCAACACCAGACCACAGCGGAGATAATGCAAAGGGCTCTGCTGAACCAAGAGCTTGGCTCAGAAGAGGGGCAGAAACAGCCCTACAAGTCCCATCGTTGCTTATGCTGCTCTGAGTGCCAAAGCAGGGGGGGAATGAAGCTCCTGCTGCCAGGGCAAGGGGATGCCCACCTGGGCCAGCTGGTCTTCGGCCAGGACCGTCCCTCGCTCCTTGTACTTTGCCTGCAAGAGGAAAACGGCAGGATGGAGCCGGTGCTGAAGGACACCGGGGCCCAGAGCCCAAACCCGGAGGCCGGAACAGGTAACCCACAGAAGCTGCGCCTGCCCCAGCCATGGCAGTGCTCAAGGCCAGGTTGGACACAGGCGCTTGGGCACCTCGGCTCGGCGCTGCCACACGCCGGGGTAGCGGAGATGGAAGCGGGGAGCGCTCCGCCACAGGGCCGGAAGGGCCCGGACCCCTCACACGGTAACTGCGGAGCTCGGCAGCTCCCCCCGACCCCACACCGGGGGTGACCGAAGGGTGAGGGTCCGAACCCGGCCCCGGTGCCGGCCCCGCCGCCCCTCACCTCCGCGAGCTTCCTCTTGGCGATGGCGCCCGCGCCCACCCCGCGCCGGTGCATCGCGCTCCCGCTGCCCGTCGCGCTGCCTCTGACGTCATCTCCTCGCGACCCCCCCCCTTCCTCCTCCTCTTCCTCCTCCTCCTCCCGGGCACCCATGGGTGCCCCCATCGTGTAACGGGAACACCCCCCCCACACACACACGCACCCGGTATCGGCTCCCCCCCGGGGCCGGGGGCACTGAGGGGCTCGGGCTGATGGGGGGGGTTAGGGTCAGGGTTAGGGGGCCCTGCGGTGTGTGGGGGTCATTGGGGTGGGGGGAGAGGCCTTGTTTGGGGGGGTCCCTGTGTGGTGGGGGGCGCCCCGAGGGGTACGGCCCTCACTGGAGGGGGTTTCAGCCTCCCACGGAGGGGGGGCAGCTCTCAGTGGAGGGATGGAGGAGCCCCATCTTCCGTAAGGGTCACCCCCAAATGGACCCATGGCCGTGTCTGTGGGGCTGGACCCCTCTGGGTGGGTGGGGGGCTGCAGGCCAGGTTGGCTCCGCACAGGCCAGGCTGAATTCCACATCCCAGCGATGCCAACAGCGGTGTTTGAGCCATGGCCCAGCCGCTGTGTTCCAAGAGCCTGGAATGCCATGGTCAGGATCTGGCGTGGTGCTCCAGGTCAGGCACCTTGTTCACCGCCACACAAGGTGCGGTGTGGCTTTTGGGAGCCTTGTTTGGAAGGACGCTTCTTTCTGTAGCCATTCAGTAGTGGTTTGTACCCATCCCCAAATGAGGGCTCATCCAAGTGTTATTTCAGCTTCAAAGGAGACTTTATTGCTTGCATGAACACAACAGACAATAGCAACAGAACAGAGTGAAGGTAAGACTTCTGCCTCCTCCCGTGCCGTGAGAGGATGGAGAGTGCTCTTCGAGGGCCCCGCAGTTACGCAGTCCTAACAAAGCAGAAGGGAGAGGGAACCACATGAATTCCTGTGGGATTGCACTGAACCCATTTGGTTCCTATAGGAAACAAGGCACAAGTCACTGCTTTCTCTACCAGCCGCCTCCCTCGGATCCCTCGAAAAGCCATTTTGACAGCAAGGTGTGTGTCAAAGTCAGTCTCTAATAGTAAGTAAGATAAATAAGAGCTGTCTCTTATTGCCAACCTTGTATTCATGACCAGTTCATCCCTGTTTGTTCTTGTAAGCACCCAGTGGTCATCTAAGGCAATCCTAAACCCACTGACTGAGCACTGCAACAAGCACAAGGGACAAGGGCTGGAATAGGGTCCGTAGGGATGCTTGTAACTATAGGAGTAGGTAAAGCAGCCACTCACGTTGCCCTGCAAAGATCAGTCAACATCAGCCATGTCAGGAACTCCTGGTTCAGAACATCCTTCAAACCTTCTGCACCTTCCAGAGAAGTAGAACTGCAAGAAATGAGCCAGGCCACAAAGACAGAGGAGAGGCAGAGATTCAGACACCGCGTGAGAGCCTCTTACAGTTCACAGGGATGTTTTCCTTGTCTTCCAATGTCTTGGACTCAGAAAAACCCTCAAAAAGCTTTAAGCTCCTTTTGCCATGGTGAGCTCCTTGCGCTCAACACCGCTTTGCTCTTGGCACGTTTGGGCTGCCAAGGGGGATGAGAAGGAGCAGTCCAGTGACCCCCTGCACCCCGTCTCCTCCTAGAGCCAGCAGGCAGCAAAACAAAGGCAGAGCGTGGGGGAAGCAGCGTCTCTGCTCTGAACTCAAAGGGAAGTCTTTGTTTCCAAGCAGCACTTTCCTCTCCAAGTCGTGGGGTTTCTTTGCAATTAAGCAGATTAAGGGAGACACTAGGAAGCAGTTTTTGGTTTAATGAAGCTAATCAAGCCGATTAATCCCGAGCATCAAAGCTTTCCCTTCCCCCTTCCAGCACAGGTTAGACAAACATCTGTCAGGAGCAGTTTGGAGCACGCTGATCCTGCTTTGGAGCAGGGGTCAGACTCGGTGACCTCCCGAGATCCCCTCAAAGCCCTCGTTTCTTTGATTGTGTGCTTATGGGCTGAGGAGCAATGCTCAGGGTCTGATGTCTGCGAGCTTGGCTTGGGACACCTCTGTGAACCGCATCCGTGCGCGTTTCCCTGCCCTGGGTCATCCCCCATAGCCTGCTCTCGAAAGCATTTTCCATGCAACAAGCTGTTAAAGACAACAAATCCTCCCCGGATTCCTGTCCGGGGGGACAGTCCCGTGACTCCCTGCATTAGAAATGCCATGGGTTTTGCCAGAGGACACCAGGATTGTGCCTCAAGGCTGCGGCTGCCTGCGGCGAGGGCTTTGCTTTTCCCTTCTCGCCACCATTTTAGGATTAAGCAACAGCAACCTGTTAGGTTTTGCAGAGCCCTCTCCATGCGCAAGGAAATGTGGCCCTCCTTCCCTTGGTAGGGGTTTGCTTTAAGCACACCAAGTGCCTGAGAACAGCTTTGCCTTTAGGCTCGCGTCTAATGTGCTGTTTGAACATTTGTGACATGAGCTGAGGCTGGGGGAGGTGAAGCCGTCTATTGACAGGCTGTGGATGTGCTGACACAGCACAAAGCCGAGATGCACAAGCGTGCTCTCAGCCAGATGGCTTAGGAAATGAAGGCACGAGCTGCAGCAGCACAGAGCTCCGTATGGACTGGGTTCCCTTGCACGGAAGAACCTATTCTGAGCGAGTTCCTATCGCCATCATTATTGTGACAGTAACCTTGTAGTAGTGATCTGAGGGAAGAAGTGGTTTGTTTCCTTTTTAAGTGAGAAACTGCTCAACGCATTGAGTGTGTGAATGAGTTTTCATAGGACCCCAGCCTGGTTTGGGTTGAAGGGACCTTAAAGCTCCTCCAGCTCCAAGTCAGGGCCACCTTCCACTAGAGCAGCTTGCTCCAAGCCTCATCCAACTTGGCCTTTGTTTCCCCCCCCCTTCTATGGGTTGATTGATCTAAATCAAAATGCTCTGCAGAAATGTATTGCTTCAATCTCATTTTCATGGACAATATCCTTAGAAAGAGCTTGGTTTGGGTTACACCGAAGCACTTGGTTCTGACTTCTCTGTTCTGGTGCTGTTCGAGGAGCGGGTGCGCTTCAGCCCTGTCAAAAAGCCATGCTGTGACCTTATCAAAGTGCTGGGGTTGGCTGAGGCTGTGCTGACATTTGCAAAACAACAGCCACAAAAAGCCCCCGATCGTTCTCTTTTGGAAAGCTGTGATTTGGGAGAAATGTGGAGGTTTTGGTCTTTGTTCTTTTGGGGGGGAGGAACCACAAAACCGTGACATTTCCTCTTGTTCATCCATGGCACCGCTACCATTGATACCTGCCCCAGAACGGCCCTTCCGAAGTTACCCACTTGGAGCCCTCACCCCTCCCTGAGCACAGGCGTTCTCTTTCCAGCCTCCCAGCTCACCTCTGATTTTGACTGCCTTTCAGGAGCCAGGAGAAGAACTCTTTGGCTTCCTGCGTGCCCAGATCCAATCTTTGGCCACTCGCAGCGGATCCTTGAGGCTCAGCCGCCCTCTTGTACGGCTCCATCATGTTGCTGGAAAGGCGAAACGGGAGGAGATCAACCGGAGATGCCACAAGAGGGGGCCCAAATGCTGCTTTTCCACAGCTCCCAGCTCCCTCCCGCTCCATCTGCCAGCGGCGGTCTCGGGCAGGGAGAGGGGTGGTTGTGCTGTGCACCCACAGCCCAGAACCATCTCAAGGACATAGAAAAATGAAAGCAAAAAGAAACCCCGCTCCCTATAGAATCATTGCTGCAGCCTGCCGAATGTATCCTCGGTTCTACATTCTCCTGGAGCCATCAGTTGGCTGACGGCGGCTGCGAGTTTGGATCGTAGGAGCATTGGAAGTCCACACTTACTCGCTTTTCTTCTCCCGTCTGGCTAGCAACCACTCCACAAAGTTCTTCTTCAGCATGTCATCCATCGTGCGGCTGTAGTCACTTGCCAGGGTGGCCTCGGAGTAGCGTCTTTGCAGTGGTCTGGCGCTGGGAGTCCCTATACTTACGCTGGGGTGAGAACACAGAGGCAGTGAGGCTGGCACTGACAGGGAGAACGCACTACGCGAGGTCTGCTCGGGCTACACGCGGTGGCCACGCGGTCCCTACATCAGCAAGGGTTGGTGGTCACTGTTCATCTCTCTTGGCACAGTGACTGTTCCTGCCCTGGGAAGGAGCTAGCATCCTCCTCATCCATTTTGCTGGCTGCTCCTGCAGTGGCAGCTCAGGTTTGGCAGCTTGGGAGGAGATGAGCTCGAGGTGTTTGCTGATCGCCTGGAGTCAGTGTGGTTTGCCCTGCTGTAGCTTGATTCACATGGAATTTGGCTCTGTGCTAAGGCACCAAGTGGGCTCAGGTTCCTTCCTTCAGGGACCTGCACTCTGAGGACCAAGGAAGCCTATTCCTGTGTCCTCAAGTGGTTCAGGTGTGGATGACAGGAGACGAGCGCTGACCTTGAGACCAGCACAGACCTAGCAAGTGTCAACATAGGACTACTATGGGGGATTGCAGTGACTCCTACTGCCCTAACAAGGATTCTTTTGGATCATCCGGGTTAGTAGTTGGAAATTCCATAGCGGGGGTCAGGGGAAGTCGCTGTTATATCCCTGCTTTGTGAAAGTGGTCATATTTTCAGAAGCTTCCAAATCCTGGCTGCCCTGAGCCTCACTCATGTGAGATGATTACATCTTGTTTCTAGTTCTCAGCCAACCTTCTTTCTCTTCCTGGTTTCCTTCCATCTTGTTCCTCCTAACCTAGAGCCATGAAATTTATAGGGAAAACTTGGGAGTTCCTGGCTCTGGCTCAAAGGCTCAGGCCTTTATTTTGATATCTGTCTTATCATTTGCTTATCTCTGTATGCTTGTCTGTCTCTATTATTTGACATCTACCTCAGGACTCATGTTCTCACCTACTTATCAGGATGCCAATGGAAAGAGTTCATTTGCCTCCAGTGAGGAGCTGGAAAAGGCTCAAATACACCATAAGCTTTCCAAAACACTTACCCCGAGACGGTTTCTTCCATCAAAACAAAGCCCAGCGAAGCGAGGATCAGAGAAAGAACCTTGAAAGACATCATTTTCCCCGCTGGTTTCTGTGTTCAAAAGCAAAGAGGACACAGGGGACAAGTGAAAGGATGCTGAACCAGAGGGATGGGTGATACTGGGCGCGTGCCTGTGCCTGTAAATGTGTCTCCTCAGCCCCTGTGCTTCAAGCAGCCTTCTCCATCCTACAAAGCCCTCTTCTGCCATTCCCCGTTAAATTACTTTTTCAATGCCAATGCTCTTTCCCACCGTGGTGTCTTTTAATGTTGGTCCCCTATACTTTTATTGTAACCATCAAATTCATTGTGGGTCGCACATTCCTCGAGTCAAGGGCTTTGTCTTCCTCCATGTTTACAAGCTGACCCTGTGGGTACCGCATTGTGCTTTAAGGGTCGATTCAAGCTTGAGTATGTGAACGGGAATGTATATTGGATCAGGCAATTCAGCAGCCGTGGCATCCTGCTTATCCCACACTGTGGTTCTGCTGGATTTAGGAGCTTGATCTAATGTCTAGGAGAGTTTCTGCTGGGGTGGATGAAGCTTTAGGTAGGGACTGGAGCCAGAGTTGGTGAGTATCAGATATGAAAAATATCCCATGGACAGCGTCAGGATTGGATTCCAAGATTTATTAGTTTCAAGCTGTTCCTAGTCCTCGCATCCACAGTTCAGCTCCATAGCCTTTGGACATTTGAGCTCTTTTAATTACTATTCCAGCTCTGCAAACTCCATACAAGAATGGTTTTGATCTTGGCTCACAGATATATTTTGTTGTTCCTCACCTCACTCTTTGTTATAGCTCTTTCTGGAAACAGCATTGCAAGGGGGAGCTGCTGTTAACAGCCCAATTCTTGTTTTGGACAGAGAGAATGTGCAAGTTTGGATGTTGTTTGGAATTATGGCATTCTTTTCCTTCCGGAAAACTGTGACATCTTTTCCTAATGTTTTCAGCCCTTCTTATTAAGAGAGAAAACCACCCACTGTGCTCCATTCTCAGCTACAGCAAGTTCTGAGGAGTGCTCTTAAAAGCCAAGGTGTAAGACTGGACCCTGACAAAGTCCCTTAAAGCCATAAAAGACAACTCATTGCAGTGTGTTAACATCAGAGTGAATCCCATTAGACAAAAAACTGAGGAGTATTTTAAATGAGAATGGGGAAAAAGTGATGATTCGATAACTGAGGTTTTCCCTTCTTATTTGCTTTTCATTTCTTCTCTTGGTGATAGAACCGTGGGTATTATGATGCATCTGAAAACAGGGAAGCTGTGCAAGAATACTGTGATGCTGGGAGGCGGTTATTGATGATGCTGGGAGGGGAAATGAGTTGAAGCCTTCATGTTGAGGAGGGGCAGTACTCCTCTTTGCAGAATTGACCCCAAAAGGGAGGAGACGCAGAATGCATTTGCAGAGGATATTGACAACCCGTTTTGGTATTAATAGAGGACCCCTTTGCCTGGGTGGCACTGATCTGGAGCATGGAGTTTGCTGCGATACTTCTGCTGCTTTGATCCTATGATTTGACTTCTCCACAAAGGGAGGCGCAACTGGTAGGATCTTTACAACACAAAGGTCTTTCTGTCCCCTGTGCAATCCTATCTGCATTGAAAGAAGCGTTGTCCCTGTTTATCCATAGCTGGGAGGTCCCAGGCAGCAACTAAGAACCAATTTCTCCTTATTTCCCTTTGTAGGTGCAGATCCCAACCTGCCGTTTGCTGTGGACTGACTATTCCCCTGAAATAACAGCATTTCCCTTTACAACCCAACACGTCCATTGCTGCAGAACCAAAGGTATGAGCTGCTCCTGCTCTGCTGCTGCCCGACATGCTCAAACACTGTTCACCCCCACAGCTATCTTAGGAAAGAAAACACATTCAGAAGAGAGACTGACATAGAGCTTCTTACCTTGCTCTGTCTCTGAAGCTGCCTGGAGGATTTCAGCTGGTTCTGGTGCTGAGGAGACCCTTCAGAGCTTTTATGTACGTTCCCTGTGCAGGACCAAACCCACTCGCATGAGGTAAACAGGAAATCAAGCACCTAATCAATGTAATTCAAACCCATTTAGAGCTGCTTCATTAAGTCTATTGACCTACAGAGCAGGAAAATAACCTTTTAAAATATGTTGACATTAATGGCAATTAAACATTACTATATCAAGAGCAAATATGGATTGGGTGTAATACATGTGGCATTAGTTTAAACCTTAATTCCGTGTAGCATCCCCTTTCCATGGTAAAAACCTCCTTAACTTCTACTTTTTCCTTTGCCAGTGTAAGTGCTAGCTTAGAGAGTTCCAACCTGCTCCTCCTTTTCCTTACAGGAGGAATAACTTTGCTAAAATCGATAGCTCCCATCATGGTTATTTTTGTCACCATCGAGTCTGAGCATCATGAGCAGCCCCTTGGACAACCCCCAGACACTGAAAACAGCATCTGTCCCCCAAAACATGTGCTCCAAGAGGGGAAAGCTGGGAATGGAAAGTGGCAGACAGGAAACCAGTAGGAAATACGGGGGCAGGAGGGTGGTGGCACAGCAGCAGCCTGTGTGGGGTGAAAGGCAGCAGCTGGACCAGAGCACCCACTGGGGCTTCTTCTGTCCTGAGTGAGTGATGGAGTGTTTCCCTGTGGCTCTGCAGCTGCCGGGGACGTGGGTCAGGGAGGCCACCACCTCACCCTGCCCTTGCACTGCTGGATCCAGGAAAGCAGATGTTCTGCAGATGTTAACTGTGCCATCAAAGTACAAGGGGTAAATCCACTTCCATCAGCTCTGCTGTGACTATGTGCATGGTAAGATACCTCCCCAGCACCTGAGCTGCCTCGCTTCCCCTGGGTCTCTCTGGGAGAACTGGTTCCATCACATTTTAACATGGAAATCCTGGTCAGGGACCGGGTCTAGGATTCCCATCATACCCAGCTCCAACCTGAAGGAGCAGAGCACAAGGATGTTGGTGCCTGCCTATCCCCCGAGCTGAGCTCTGCCCTCATCACTGCTGCAGCTCAGCAGTGCCCATGGCTGTGAGGGCAGAGCCCTCTCCCGTCCTTGCTCACTTCCCGGGAGCGCTCTGAACTCTGCAGGAGGTTATCCAAGTTCCAGCCCTTCCCTCGGGTCTACCAGCCTCGTATTCTTCCCTCCTGTGGAGTTCAGCAGAGCTGCTCAGAGCAGGAGCCCCACACACCTGGCTGTAGGAGGGATGTGTGTGTGCATCCTCCCGGCTTTGTGCTGGCTCAGCTACCCTAGGGGTTTGCGTGGGTAAGAGCAGGATTTCTGGATGACAGAGCTGAGCAAGAAGCAGCCCTTAATGGAATTGCAGTAATAATGGCAAAACTGAAGTGTCGGTGGTTTCGGCGTGGGAGAGGGTTTCACTGTGCTGGCGCAGTGCCCCGGTGGATCTTGTCCTGAACACGTGCAGGAATCCAGCGCGATGAGGTACTCGTCTCCACGTAAAGACTCCATTGGGCACTTCCTTTCTACAAGTGCTGGGGTTGTTCTGCTCTTCTGAGGAGTTCTGCAGGGACACGGTGTCAGACACGGGCTGCTTTCAACCACTGCCTGTGCTCCTGCACCGGGAGTCTGCAGGGCACAGAACGAACCGCATCCAGCTCACCCCAGCGTGGGCAGTGGTGAGCTCTTGCTGCCCCGTGGTTATACAACCAGCGAACAGTGTTGCATCTATATTGCATTAAGGTAAAGGCTCAGAAGGACATTATTAGTGTAGATTAAGAGTTTGGGGCTATTAGGGAGTAATTACTACTTTCACAGGAACTATTTAACACGTGTCTTAGTCCCTTAGCTAACAGCACATGAGCATGCCAGGGTCTCCATGAGCTTTTCCCCCATGCAGAAACGTCGTGCCTGCTGTAATAAATGATGCACTATAATAGTTATATTATAGGAACCAATTTACACTCGTAGCATATTGCTAATCAATAAAATGGAATAGTTTATCCCCATGTCTTTATTATATGTATTCTGGGTACTTTGCTCCCAGCCAACTCAGATATCTCGTTTCTCCAAAGTTCAACCTATTTGTTTTCCTCTCATTAAGTGCCTCTGTAGGATATAAAGTTAATAGAGTGAAATAAATATCCAGCAACATTAACTGGTGACCCAGGGTTCACAGTTATGGTTATTTCAGGGCATCTGCTCATGATGTGGTTTGGACAACAGCATCACTCCAAGGTTTCAAACAAACCCCTTAGATGCCAGGTCAGGTCTGGGAAGCAGTGGGAGAGATGCTGAGCTGGAGAAGGGCCCCATGCCTGCATCTGCTTCCTCCAGGGTAATGGGAGGTCTAATTAATGATGCAAACCTTGCTCTCCTCCAGGCTCAGCCCATCACAGCTATGGCAGCACTACCCTCCCAGTGTTGTCTGTGCTCTGCTGCCTTCTCTGATAACACAAATCATTTCACAAGCTTCAGCTGGGTCCCTGCTTGGGACAGAGGAGGCTTTAGCTTAGGTTTCACCTAGCCACCATTAAACAAGTTAAACAGGGGAGCTGCCCTGCTTCATCCTGCCCTGCCTGAGCGGGCTCTGCTCCTCTCCACAGCAGACCTGCCTCGAGGAGTTGGTGTTCCAGGAATTCGGGAATGCGCTGGGAAGGTCACAGCTGCGTTGCTGAAATGGTTCTGCTCTGCTTTGAGACAGCGAAACATCTCAAGGGCAACTCTGATTTCCAAGCATTTCGAGTATTGGATGTCCCTGTAATCACGGAAAATAGGGCTTGAAGCGACCTTAAGAGCTCACCCATTCCTGCCCCTGCTCCCAGACAGCCTCAGCTCTGCCCAAGTCACTCTGATCCAGTCCCAAAAGCTTTTGGAAATGGAAACGCTGCAAAGTGCCCAAGACATTTCTTGTGGCTCACTGTAACACCTCGCCTCCGATGCACAGCTCACACCTCTCTCCTCTTCCCAGTGCATGTGATGAGGAAGGGTTTCCCTTTCCTCCTGGAGCAGTGCTCTTTGGTTGCTGCTTTGTGTGGCACAGCTCACAGCACCTCAGCGATGCCGGAGGTGGATTCAGGTGTTGCATGTCCCAGGTGGATACAACACTTTCTGCTCTGGTTTGGGTGCAGGCATCAGGCTGGTCTGAGGTTCCCGACTGGAACTGGCTGTGATGGATCAGTGTTAGGATTTGCCCTGCTCCTCACAGCATAGGAAGGGAGGAAGGAGCGATTGTGAAGCTTTTCAGTCCCATCCTCTCCCTGAAATCACAGGCACTGGAGCATCATTCAAACTCTGGTCCTGGTTTGGGGCTGATTCTGAAGGCACAGAACCTCAGAGCTTTTCTTGGGAGCTCATTTCTCTCCCTAAAATGCCAGCGGTGATCGCAGAGGAGTGTGGAGTGCTCTCGAGGGCACGCGTGATGGGCTGGATGCATTTACAGAGCATCTTCGGAGTGCCAAGCCCTGCTTCATCCTCTCTCGTGGGTCCAGACCTGGTTCCCTCTCCAGTGCTGGTGGGAATGGAACAGGTCTTCTCACAATGGCAAAGTACCAGGTATGTCTTTAAATGCCAACACTCGCTTTTAACCGCAACCAAACCCTAGGGCCTTTTAAGGTTGTTCTTGATGAATTCATTCAGCTCATTGGGGTTGCTCTTGGAGCTTCCTGATCTCGAGTTCTTTAGGTGGCAAAAAACCCCCCCCCAACAATGAAAAATGGGAACCACAAACCATGGGGAGTGTGGATTTCTCCTTGCTGCCTGCTCTGCTTGTTCCCAAAATGCTTCTCTTAACCGCCAGGAGCAGGGACCTACAGGACAGTAACTGCTGTAACACAAAGCCCACGATAGCACCTGTAGCATCCGTGTGGGGAAGATTTATTGGGACCACTGAGCTGCACAACCACAACTTTTCCCTCTGTGCAGTGACACCATCACCGCTGGAGAGATGATCTGGACTCGCTCTAGCATCAAACCTACCTGTTTGATGACATCTCCTCCATCCACCCCGTTAGCACTTTGCCTGGTGGCAGCTCTCCTAATGTGAAAACCATCCTTTATTCCCCTCCCATCGAGCAACAATGGAGCCAGAAGTAACCAGCTGGGGAGATGAGAGCGGTGGAGCTGCAGGAAAGGAGAGGGAATAATCAGTCCTGCTCCATCCTAAGCATGTATCAGCAGGACAAGAAACCAGAGAGCCCAGACCACGGCAAGGCGCCTGCCCAAGTGGCTGGGTCAGTAACGTGAGATTAGTTCTACCTCGTGCCCTTGCTGCTCTCCTAACATCACCCTCCTGGCAGCCCAGCGGTGGGGTATGGCTTGAGGTTTCCACTGTGAAATGACCTCTATGTTTTAAGGTGCCCCACAGCAGAAAGTGGTGCTGGGCACTTCCCCACCTCCTGGGCTACGCTTGTTTTGGGTAGAGAGAATTAGGCAAGGCTGGTATTAGCGGCTGAGCCTTTCGTTAGCTCATGCTACAGGGATGAGATGCAGTGAGTGCTGGAGAGCCTCCTGCTCTTCATGGGGGTTTGAATAGTATAGGGCCCCCAATATTGTACTCGTGGAGCATAAATCTGCTATAAATGAGTTTATTTCAGAGCAGAGGAAATGTGCTACAAATACCTCCAGTTACCGCAAGGAAAACGTCTCATCTGTGCTTGCTAAGGGCTGCAGATGTGTGGAAGGGGGTTCAAAAGAGCAGCTCCCACTTGAAATAAGGTCAGGGGGAGTTCAGCAATGGCAGGATTCATCCCCCACGATGCTTTCTCAATGAGCAGCTTGGTTTAGTTTGTCATTGTACCAAGACCAAAGCTTTCTCCCACCATCCATAGGAGAAATGGCTGCTCTAGAGCTGCTCGCACTGATTGTTTGATGAATGGACAGGTTAGAAAGGGCTGCTCTAAAGAAGTGCTGGCATATTCATTTGGGGGGGAAAAACTGGGAAACGAAAGGGATTATCTGAACAACCCCATTGCAGGGCTCATCCCGGGAAGCATTTTCCTTTCCTTGGATTTGGAGTTTACCACTTCCCCAAAAGGAGAGCAAACCCCAAATGAACCATTTCCATTGTGCATGTGGGAAACGAAGCCACGCAAAGCACCTTTGTGTGGGGGCAATCTGAGCATTTCTCTCTGTGTTTGCAAAGCCCAAAGGAGAATGCAGGACCTGGGAAGTGCCACCAGCCCCACGTGGAGCTGAGCACCCTGCTCTGAAGGGAGCCCAGAAACTGCAAAGCAGCAGATGTAGAGGGGAAGCAAAAAGCTGCTTGGTTGTGGGTTTCACTTGGGGCTGTTTGAAAGAGACTCCAGCTTTTTAGTACCAGAACGAAAGGATTTTTCGAGATGGGAGCGCATTTTGAAGGCAGGATCTATTGCACCACTTGCTTTGTTTTGAACTGAAGCCCTGCAATGTTCAGGGAGCAGGCACATCATGGAGCCACTTGCAGGTTTAACCATTTCCATCTTCAGCTCTGCTGCATCGGAACCTCCCACCCCCTCCAGGGAGCAGAGGGGCATTTCCCATCGCTCAGCCCCTTCCTGGGCTGGGGATGTGCCTCTGCCCCTGAGCTCCAGCAAAGCATCCCTTACCCACCAGGATGATGCTTCAAAGGCACAGAGAAGCAGGGGGTTACCACTGCCCTCCCTCAAGCCTTGATTTGGTTTTAAAGCAAACTGTTCATTTCACAGCAAGTTGGATTTGCAACAAATTCATCACCAGGAGCTGTAATCAATTGGATCTTCTTCGATAGGAGCGGCTTTTTCCAGCCATGAATATTTTCCACAGACTAAAAACTGAACAAAAGATGCTTTAAACTGGGATTCCACTTAAGTAAAAGGAAATATTTCCCAACTGTAACCCTCGCTCTTCTTATCCTGTTGCATTCTCACCTCTGTTCTAAGGACAGGCTTGCTCCATAGTCCAATTGTTTCTGCTTGTTGAGATTGGATTGACAGAGATTCCAGGAAAACAAAACTTTGGGTTTTTCCCTTGATGACCTGTGTATTTTCCAGAAACCTTCCAGATTTATGAAATAGGAATCATAGAGATTCCCAAACTTCCCAAAACGACGCTTTCTCACAGTTCCTGAAGTTTCTGAGTGCAGCTTCAACGTTGTCCAAATGAAAGAGTTCTTAAAATCAAAGCAACCCCCAAACAAACAAATTGAAGAAAGGTTTAAATGGGAAGTGGCAGAACAAGAGCACAACAGAATCTGTGCTTGTTTCCTGCTAATCTGGCATAAAAACTAGTCCTGTTTCAGCCGTGTTCTGCCCCAGACCAACAGCACTTCACAGGCTGCAGTAATTAAACCCCTTCGTATCAAACCCCCTTTCCAGTGCAATCTCAGCTGTGTTATTCACCACCCAGCTTCAACCTTCTCCCTTCAGAAACTTCCCCAAACTCCCAAGTGGCAGCAATAACCATTGGAATTTGTAGGGAAATTGTAAGAACTCCTTAGGACCATTTCTGCCTGATTCAAAGATTTCAGTCTTTAAAAACAACCCCCCAAACCTTTGCCCCAATCAGATTTGCTGCATGCAAGCAGAAGCAGCTTCACATCGGTGGGAGAATGGGGCAGGAACGCCTGAAAACGAAAAGCAATCAGCTCCTCAGAGTGATCTTGGAAACTCCCAACGCAATTGAAGGAAATCCTGGGAGAGGAAAAAGGCCACGGAGGGGGTTTAGGAGTGGCAGTGCTGGGGTGCAAGCTGCTGCTCAGCCCTTCCCTGCTCCAGGAATCCCACCCACTTGCTGGTACGTTTAGGTCGGGGAGGGCTCTTTCCCTTAGGGGGGGTTGCAGAGCAAGGGTTTGCCCTGGTTCAGATCGAATGGGAGCAGTTGGGCTCCGGGTTGCAGTTGGGGTCTGGGGGCAGTCGGGGTTAGCTTGGGACCGAGGGTTGCAGTTGAGGTCCAGGGGCAGCCCCCAGCGCCTGCACGGGGGTGAAGGCGGCTCTGCCTCCCCGCAGCAGCCGATCAATGCTTTGGGCTCTGCTGTTGCATTCTCCAAATACCTCGCATCTGGAAGGCTGCAGCGAGGGGAAGGGGGTTCCCTGGGAGCCTTCCCTGGTGCAGAGCTAAATTGAAGACTTCCCTCTTTGTTTGCGTTTCCCCCCCCCAACCTCCATTTTTCCCCTTAGGTTGGTTTCCTTCACTTCATTATTGCAGGGGATTGTGTTACACGGGGAAGGTACTGAGTCAACCAATCAAAGCAACAACAAAAGTACCCTGGGCAAGCCCAGCGATAGATCCGAAGCAGATCTTGCTCGTTTATTTCAGTTTGGGGGGGGGGGAAACACCCTGGAAGCTCCAGCCACGCTGGGAGGGGTGGGGGGAAAGAGGGGAGAAGTCCTGAGCGGCGCGAAGTTTATTTCCCAATTCCATTGGGGTGTTTTCCCCCTTTTCACCTGTGAATGCTTAGGCTGGGACACGCTGGAAGCCTCGGCACCACGCAGAGGTTCCTCCCTCGCTTCGGTGCTTCAGGAGAGCTGAGGAACGCGGGATGGGGACGGGGTGCATGGGACCCGAGTGTCCTCAGAGAGCAGCAGTACCCCCTTGGCTCCAAGGCAAAGATCATGGGACAGAGGGATGGATCGGACCCGGGAGGGGAGAGAGCTCAAGTGTTCTTAATACCCGTTTCCCAGGATTTTAAGACCTCGTTTTAGTGTGTTCCCAAGGGCACGTGCATCTATTCCTGAAGGTTTGCACCCGGTGGGATTCCGGAGCGGGATCCGATCGAGTTAGTTCCCAATAAACTCCCAGCGCGGCTCTGCCGAACAAGAACACGAATCCTGGTGGTACTAAGCACCTAGGTACCAGCACACGGGTATTGAGGGGGGGCACAGGCGCAGCTCGGCTGGGGACAGACGGGGGTCACCCCGCCAGGCGGCGGCTGGGGAGAGAGGGGCTCGGAGCCGGCTGCGCACCCGCGGGAGAGCGCGGAGCTGCGCGGGAGCCTCAGCGGAGCCGTTCCCTCGATGGGCGAAACGCTGGGGCCGGGGTTTTTGTGATCATTTTGAAATATTTTATTGATTTTTAATTTTTATTTTATTTTATTTTATTTTAGCCGTTTCCCGGAGGGGCGGTGGGGGGGGGGTGGGGGGGGCAGCGCGGGGCCGGGGGAGGCGGGCGGGGGCTTTCCGCGGGGGCGGGACAGTGGATGGCAGGGGGG